>PQWD01001229.1:0-124792 GCA_019425675.1 Leucinodes orbonalis
CTGTGAGTCTTAATGTTAACGAAGTAATTTTTCTAGCAATGTTTCTACTATCCATCCATCAATATCATAGCAGAAAAAAAATTACCAATGTTTCTATTATTAAGCGGTTCATTCGATCATGAAAAAAATTCATCATTCCTGTTCTTTGGGCCGCTCCATAAAGTCTCACTTCTTGTCAAGGAACGAGATCAGCCTAGGCCAGAGTCGGGGTATCCACGTGGTGGTGGCTGGGTGCGTGCCGCAGGGTGCTCCGAGGGCCAACTACCTCGCAGGTCTCAGCGTGGTCGGCGTACACCAGATAGACCGCATCGTGGAGATCGTTGAGGAGACTTTGAAAGGTATTCTCTCACTTTTTTAACGGTCCGGTCGGTCACCTGATGGTAAGTGATAAGACTAACCATGACAGAGCGGTGATGGAGACCAACAACTAATAGAAAGTTATTATTCTCTATCAATTTTTGTTCCAAAGTATACAGAACGGTCAGGACGCTCACCTAAGGTAAGTGATATGCCTGACCATGACAGAACGGTGATGGAGACCAGTTGTTGGTCCCCATCACAGATAGACAGTTATTATTCTCCATCAATGTCGCACTGCGCCCGTCACCCGCGACAACAGATATTAGGTCTGTTACACCCGGTAATTTCACTAGCTACAGTGCCCTCATCCTGAACACGAAAGTGCATAACACTCCTGTTTCACGGGACGATATTTGTCACTGTAAAGGTACTACCTAGTAAAATAATTACCATAATTAATGAGCCTACTTGTTAGAAAGTTTCTAAAGATATAGGAATTACTACGCTTTAGATTAGTATGCGGTGGGCTAAAGCCAAACTTATATATAAAAACTACTTAAATAATAATATATACGTTAACATGTATTTTCTCTATGTACTATTTGTAAACCTATAAATAATTAATTATCTTTTTCAGTGTGACAGCTTCATTTCAACACTCGTGATGTTTTCATTCTAAGTCCCGATTAACATAACAGGTCACACAGTCCGCTTGTTCGGCCAAAGGAAAACGGAGGAAGGTCGCAAGGCGGGCGGCGCGTCCCTTCTCCTACCGAAAGTCCGCAAGAATCCCTTAGTGGAGATCATACCTATCAACACTGGCTGCCTTAACCAGTGTACCTATTGTAAAACGAAGCATGCTAGAGGAGAGCTGGGGAGTTATCCACCCGAAGAGATTGTGGAAAGGGCCAGACAGTCTTTCAAGGAAGGCGTTGTTGAGATTTGGCTTACGAGTGAAGATACAGGTCAGATTACAAATAAAAATGTCTATTTATTTCTTTCTTCATATTTCTTATTTCATTATTCAATAACATATTAACTCGACAAACAACATCACATTGCAATAGATCCAAAATGTTATAGCTAAAGCAGTTATTACACTTTGCGATCTGCAGACTCTCTAAATGTCAAATAAACAAGGTCATTATGAAGCTGGGGCCACACCAACGTTTAACGTCTACGGCCCATCAACACCATTATTTATTTAATCATTACATATTATATATATGTCCTACCCGCGCGCGTGAACGGACGTGTACAATACAGCTCGTAATATTTAAAATAATAAAAAAATTAATAAGTACACTGTACTGCCCAAATGGGCACGAAATGTAATGGCTGTGATTCTGGCATATTCGATATATCGTTTATGGAGTGTTCCCAAGACAATTGCAAAAAAATATTTCATTTGAAGTGTCTGGCGTTAACTCAGGAAACATTCGAAACATTCACTCAAGATTATAAGAATAACTGGATTTGTCCCGAATGTATGCGGCAGCTGCCGAAACGAGGAAATACCGAAACACCAGTTCGTGGGCACGGAGTTATTATGAATAAAACGTTTACACCAAGCAGCTACAACATCACTTTGGAGCGCGGCCGGTCGAAGATAAATGATTCATCAATAATGGTTGAAAACGAACGAAATATCTTTGAAGAAATTAGGGAATTTCAATCAGAAATTAGAACCAAAATGGATGAGCAAATAAAGGAGTATAGACAACTTCAGGCTAGATTTATTTCCAATGAAACTGAGTTAAGAAATTTGCGAGTATCATTGAAGGTAATGGAAGAAAAAGCTAGCAAGGTAGATGTGTTAGAAAGTATGATAAAAGTATTGATTGAAAAAAATGAAAGCTTAGAAAAAAGTATTTTGGAAAGTAGAAGTAAAGAAAAAAAGGAAAAAGTAGTAAAGTCGCAAGTGCAAACATCCCAGTCTTTCGCAAATATTGTTAAACAAAACCAAAAGGTACTTCCAATGCAGGTGACTGATAAACAGAGTGTGGCCACAAAATCGGCTAATAAAATGGTTCCAGAACCAATTGCAATTGAAAACATTGCCACTAATGAAGCAATAAACGAAATTCATACGGCAAACAATAATACTCAAGAGTGGAAAATGATAAATAGAAAAAGAACAAGATATCCTAGCAGTGAAGTGAAAAGAGGAGGAAGTAGTGCGGGTGTGAAATACAAGGGACGGAAAGGAAAAAGTTTTTACACGTGTGGCGGTTGAAAACTGATACTACTACAGAATGTTTAGAAAAGCATGTCAAGAAGGTATGTGGTCAGGATACAATGGTAAAAATAGAAAAAATAAAGCATAAGACGGAGAGGGATTATGCCTCATTCATAATTGGAGTGCCAGAAAGTAAATATGATCTGCTTTGCCAACCAGAAAATTGGGCCTTAAATATAGAATATTGCGAATGGGTTTGGTTTCGCAAGGCTCCAAGCAAACATAGTAAAACCTAAGGATATTATCATATTTTATCAGAACGTACGGGGATTGCGTACTAAATTAGATATGTTTTACGAAGGAGTATTAGCTTCGGAAGCGGATTTATTCGCGTTAACAGAAACTGGTTGCAATGATTCCATTCAAGACTCAGAATTAATACCACCGGGATATCAAATAATACGTTCCGATCGAGTAGATGGACGGAAGCAGGGAGGCGCGTGTTTAGTGGCCACACCGCGGTTCGAGCTGCGACGAGTAGCAATCCCCGGTGACGTCAGTATAGACAATCAGGTTTTTGAACTAGTAAGTGCCACAGTTTACTTACGTAAAAGACTCTTGTGTTTGTGTTGTGTGCTTTACATCCCACCAAATACTAAGGAAATTGACTATATGATAATGTTTAAAATAATAGAGGAATACTGTAGTATGTATAGTGATGTATTAGTAATAGGTGATTTCAATTTACATTCGTGCCCTTTAAATATTACTAATTATTATGAATATTTCAAGAGCTATTGTGGATTCGTTCAGAGTAACAGTGTAACAAATTGTAGTGGTCGTTGTTTGGACCTGGTGTTGGGTACGTACGATGGGGAAAGTGTGTGCGTGAGTGCGGCGGCCCCGCTGGTGCCGGCGGACGCTTACCACCCGCCGCTCGAGGTGCGGCTGTGCCCGCCGCCGCCGCGCCCTCCGCCCGCTGCCCTCGTCAGGCTCCCTGGCCAGTGCACATCTATCCCCATTGGTGAACAATGTACCGTTAAAGTGGACCAATGGAATTTTAGAAAAGCGGATTTTTTATTGATGTATACTTCCATAGCAGCAATAGATTGGTCCCTTATGTGGGATATGGATTTAAACAACAGTATCTCGTTTTTCTATGACACACTATATGCTATTATAGATGCCTGCGTCCCTAGTAGGAAACGGAGGATGGGTAGTCCCAAATACGTTTACCCGGAGTGGTACACGGCGGAAATAATAGATAAAATAAAATTGAAATCTTTTTTACATAAGCGTTTTAAAAACACGGGGTCAAATAGTGATTATGATGAGTTCGCTAAATGTAGGGCACAACTTAAAAAAATGATAAAATATGCACATGAACAGTATCGAGACAGAGTTCAAAATCATCTGGCTAGGGAACCAAAAGCTTTTTGGAATTACATTAATTCAAAAAGGAAGAGTAGACAGTCACAGCCAATTCTAAAGAATGGGGTAGTATTAGCGGGGGATGAGTGCGTTAGGGAATTTGCGAGATATTTTCACTCGGTGTATAACTCGGAGTGCCCTCGGCTGGACGTGAGCGAGAGTGTGGCGAGCGCGGCAGGCGCGTGCGACGGCGCCCGAGTACACCTGGATCGCTTGCAACTGGAAGACGTGAGGGAAGCGCTACAGCGACTCAAACCTAAGACTTCTGTGGGCCCTGACGGTATTCCACCTTTTTTATTTCGGGATTGTCGAGAAGTGTTAGCCGAGCCGCTTATGCACATATATAACTTGTGTTTGAAATCGGCAGTATTTCCCGAGGTGTGGAAAGTTACGAGGGTCGTACCGGTACCAAAGGGAAGGGCGTCTTCCAATGTTGAAGGTTATAGACCGGTGGCAGTCCTTTCGCCGCCGGCTAAGGTACTGGAGTCAGCGGTCCACAAGAGTTTGTATTTGCAGGTGAGTGCTCAGTTAACGGACGCGCAGCATGGCTTCCGCCCCGCGAGAAGCACGACCAGCAACCTACTTAACTATGTGTCCGACGTGGTGACCGCTGTGGACTCGGGGAACCAAGTTGATGCTGCGTACTTTGATTTTAAAAAAGCCTTCGACCTGGTCGATAATGATGTGTTGCTAAAAAAGCTAGCAAGTTTCGGCTTTACTCCACAACTACTCAACTTTTTTACTAGCTATATGCGGGATAGGCGTCAGTTTGTGGAGTACGCGGGTTGCATATCGGAGCCATATATACTAGATCAGCGTAAGTCAAGGCAGTAATTTGGGGCCTTTAGAGTTCATTTTGATGGTGAACGATTTACCGAGGGTAGTAAAAGAGACGAAGTGTCTATTGTTCGCAGACGACCTTAAACTGTATCGAGAGATCAGAAATCAGGGTGACTGTGAAAAATTGCAGAATGATATTGATAATGTGGTGGCTTGGAGTGAGGAAAACAAGTTAAAATTCAATACTTCTAAGTGTGTGACAATAACTTTCACGCGAGCACACAGCCCCATCCTTAACAATTACATGGTTGCGGGAGTACCATTGACCAGGGTTAGGGAACTCAGAGATTTGGGCGTTTGCCTCACTTCAAGTCTCTCGTTTAAAGAACACATAGAGAGCATCTGTAAGAAAGCGTATCGGAATCTGGGATTCATTCTCCGCAGGGCCCACGGTTTTAGAAATATCGGGGCAGTGATAGCCCTGTATAACGCCTTAGTGAGAAGCCATCTCGAGTGCAATGCCGCCGTATGGGCACCTCATGAGAATAAGTATACACTCATGTTGGAACGGATACAAAGTAAATTCATCCGTTATTTATACCTTAAACAGTACGGAGTATACCCATTTTACCCATTAAAGTATCCAACATTATTCATATTGGGTATGGTGGGATACAATGAGTTAAGAGTTAGGAGAGATATGGCTGTGGTTGTCTACATATTCCATGTGCTTAGAGGGAAGGTTAACAACCCTGAGTTGCTAGCCAAAGTATATCTCAACGTGCCAGATCGTTACGCGGAGCGTCGGCGACGGCCGCGGCTGCTGGCGGAGGCGCGCGCGCGCACCGCATTGTTGCGGGAGGCGCCGCTGACTCGCGCCACGCGCCTTCTCAACCGATTGGCGGATCGGGTGGACATATTCTGCTGTGCTCTGAACGAATTCACTAGGGTTGCTTTGTTCACCATTTGTTATCAATCAACAAAAATTTAATATAACATGTATTATCGCATTAGGTTAAGACCTGTAATGATAATATATATGTGGTAATAATAAATAAATAAATAAATAAATAAATTACCGAATGAATAAAAGGAAAAAACGAAATTGTGGATGATATATTTGCATCCCACAAGCAACGCAATTACTTTCTAGTACGTGTTACTGTTAACGCCGTTGATAAATAATCGCGGTTATGTGATGTTGGCGACTACACCTGACGTTAACGCCCATCAACGCGATAATTAATAGCATAACCCGTTAGTGTGGCCCCACCATTACCACAGATCGCAAGGTGTATTAAAAGTTTAAAGGTACAATTCATCAGTTATTTATGGTAGACTGGTGCCTGTTAAGGTTCAAAGGTCTGTATTACAGGTCAGTTCCCTATAGTATATAATCTCTGCTGCTAAGGCTCTCCTTACATCTAGTATTCCAGAAGTGTCCAGTCATTTAAGTTTAGTCATATTAATTCTAACACAGTTGTCAAGACTTTTAAGGAGTTATAATATGAAAAACACTGAAGATCTGTGGGGAATATCACAAATATAATTAAATCTATCATTGAAAGTATAGCACCCAATTGGCATTCTATTCATAAAGTATAGATGAAGGCATATTTCCAATTAATGAAGTTTAGTAAATTAATTCATTATATAAATCTGGGCCAAAGTGATCCATCCAAATATAGACCAATTTCCCATTCTACCGTCGCTCAGTTAATTTTTGAAAAATTAATATTTAATTAATAATTGATTAAATTATCTTAATACAAATGAAATATTGCATAAAAACAGTTCGGTTTTACCAAAAATAGAAATACTACGGACTCGGAATTGCCTCATTAAGCACGTATATGACGCCTGGGAGAGTAAGCAAGATGCGATTGGGATTTTTTGTCATCTGTCAAAGCATTTGACTGCGTCGATCTTTATTAGTATTACCTCTATAATTCATAGTCGGCTCTAGTAGTCATGGGTATGGCGATTGGCGAGCTAGGCGTCCACCTCCTCTTTACCTACCACATCCGCCTTTAGGCAGTACATGTGACTACTTCTGTTTGTGACGTTTGTGCCACCTGTCTAAGATTGTAAGCGCGGGTCCAACGCTGAAGTCTGATAATGTCGATTAATTGTTCATGTGAGTCGTTCTACTTAAGTTTGTGATGATTCGGCAGTCGCTTAGGCATGTCTGGATGAAAAAGTAGCGGTATGTGGCTTCATGCATTACTAAGAAAAATATCTCCCCAATCCAACTACAAAATGGGGTCTTAGGCATATCAAACAGTATTCTAAGGGTGTTAGGTGTGCTCACTAGCACTGCTAGATCTAACTCCTTTTTAAACTATTTAGCCCGAAAATGACACTTTTTACTCGAGTTGAAAATAAATTATATTTTTTCTGCTATTTATGCGGTCATTTTTAAGCGGCCGTTATTTTTTTAGACGCTCTATGATTATTTCAGCATTTTATGAACACGACACAAATATTTGTGTGTTATTTTAAGCTCTATCTGGGTCTACTAATATCTTCCCTATAAACTTTCTCAAAGAATCCCATAAGTGCCTGTGCTCAGTGGCATCTCGGAATACTCCTCTCGTATCCTTAACATCATCAGCCGGACCGATATTGGTGAATACTTAAAACTTTTACAAATGTAAAAAATAGTATCAACAGAAGTATTCATGTTAAGATATTTCATTGCTACTACACATATATGTGGTCCTAAGTATCTGGAAATCTAAAGAAGTGCCCTCCGAAGCACGACCTAGAGCACTGATGATTTTGTGAAGAACGGAATCTTTCTTTTCAGCCTGCAATGTCCTGGAACGGCATTCTAGAATGTCCTAGCAGCTTCTGCTGCACCTTGTAAGCTTGGTGAAAAACCATGTCACGCGTATTACTTTGGTGCGCAAGTGCATGCGTGCGACACTATCTCTGCGGTTGCGGTGCGGACTCGCGTCGGTTTGTGTTGACTTACGCGTCCCCGCGGGCTGCACACCGGTAATTTGACGCTCTGTCACGGTAATGCGGCTGACAATGAGAGGTAGCGGGTGCGGAAGCGGTAGCAATATATTTACTTATTCTAATAAATTTATAATTAACATAAGTAAAAAAATTATATTACGAATTCAAAACAACAACTCGTATAAGCGAAGTAGTCAGTTCATAATATCTCGTTTAACAAACTATTTTCAAGAAATCAAGTCGTTTAAATGGTTACGGTTTTGGGATTTTTCATCATACATTTATTTATTTAACTTTGAAGAGTTACACATACAGATTACTGTCATACAATCATAGTTACAAAAATACATTTTTAGAAAATCTAGACATGATACATTTTAAGCTTTATCAGAGTAAATACATTTTGACGTTGACTATTGAAGGATACTCAAGTATGTTCTAGCAGATTCTGCCACGTGTTAGCTTGGTAAAAAATCTTGTCACGTGTGCGTCATACTGCTCTGCGTATCTCTGTGGTTGTGGCGCGGATTCGCGTAGGTTGGTTGACACATAACCAAACCCCGGGGATTTGATGATCTTTGATGTTAATGTGGCCGAACATGAGAGGTGAGCGGGCGCGGAAGCGGTAGCGGAATATTTACTGAAGCTCATAATTGTATTATTGACTACAGTAAAAAGAAACTTAATTCTGATATCAATAGATTTGAAATACTATACAAATTACAATACTTTTGAAGCATTTAGTGGCCAGTTGGCAATATTTTGTTACTTACATATTTAGAACAATCAATTTATTTAAATAGTATTACTATATATTTTATGTGAATTTGACTGTGAATAAACCTCGAATTAAATATATTCATGAACCTCTTAAAAAAATTTAGATATTGATAATGTTTTTGAATAACTTAGTGACTTACAACGTACATAGGCGAATGTACTTATTAAAGTAAAAAGCCTTCAGGTTTTCGGTCTTTTTCTGAGAAACAGTAGAAGGGCTTTATTAGGAGATTTCATAAAGTGAATATAAAAAGGATGAAATTCTATATTATTTTCCTTAGATGGATTTATGTTAAATATTGAAGGCGCGAGCGGAAACAAAAAAAACGAAATTTTTTTTTTAAATATGAATATTAAATAACAAATAACTGCCTACGTAGTCTTGGCATTTATATCGCTGTATATTTCGGAGGTCGTGGGATCCAATCCCGCGTTGAAACCGCATAGTGATGTGTTACTTTTGCGATAATTCCCAGTTTTGCTAGGACATTGCAGACGGAATCACTTGATTGTACGAAAATGAAAGATGATTCTGTGCTTGTCTGCTGCATTTTAAGGATGGTATTGATTAACTCCCACCAATCTGCATTAGGCCCGAGTAGTGGGCTAGGGTCCAATCCCACGATAGCCATGGTGCAGTGGGACGATAATTAAGCATATTATGATGATGCCGAAATAACAAATAAATAATAATATATTGACTAAAACGCTAAAGCGTATGTCACAACGAACTTGAAATCAGTTATCGTGTGTTTAATAGCGGTATTACTGGGAGGTACATGCGCGGGCGCAGGTCGCGATCTGCGATACCGCACCGCCGCGATCCGGTTCCCGGATCGACCGTGTGGGCTTTACGGCACACAATATACTGAAATCGGGGTATATAATCTGTAGCAGCTTTGGCAAGAGTGGCAAGTTTTGTTTTCTTTTCGTACGAATTACTTTTTGACATATTAAATGATGCGGATTGGTGGTGTTAAGGACTACCATCCTAAGAACGTGGTATTAATGCGCCCTCCAAAGCATGGGTTCATCTTTCTTTTCGGACAAACAGGTGATTAAGCTCATGTTCTGACCAAACTGGCAAAAATCGCACAAAGTGACTCTCAATATTTGGCCTTCGTGACTCATTACGGTCCGATCTTACCATAGCTTTTCGTGCGGAAAGGCCTGTGGTCAAAAGCGGGACGTTATAGGCTGATGATGATTGAAGTAGTAGTAACGTTTAAAAGCTAGGTAAGGCATCTAAATCTGCCATCCATTAGTTAAAACGCCGTTAACTGACGAGAATAATTTTTCGATATAAAACTGAAAACCCTGTTTAATAGAAAACACCTTCGGATAAGGCATCTCGTATATAGCTATTTATCATAATTAAGATATTATTAGGAATTTTACATGTAAAACATCACTAATAGTGTGTATAATCGTCCTCAATTTAAATTACTTACAGCGTAACTAAAAATTGTGCTCGTAAGTTAGCTAGTGGAAGGTAGAAATGGCCGCGGCTAGCACTCTGTAGCTGGGGGAAGAACGGTGAGAATGTCCTGCTCGCCTTCTACCTAGCATTCATATGCCCTAACTGAACTAGGAAAAATCATAAGCGCGCAATACATTTACCAAAAAGTAACATGATAATTCTTGGACCGACGACTTGCGAAAGGTCGTTGGTGGAGGCTGGATGAGAAAAGCGGAGGACTGGGATATCTGGCGCAAAATGGGGTAGACATATGTCCAGCAGTGGACTTCAAAAGGTTGAATAGGAATAGGATGAAAAACTTCTTACCAAGAAAATATCATGTCATCATCAGCTCATTATACGTCTCCACCGAAGGCACGAGTCTACCCGTATAGGGTCTTTAGTGGTCCACGCGGGTCCAGTGCGAATTGACCGACATCACGCACAACCTTTGAATTTCAACGTAGGCATGCGCAGGTTTCCTCACGATGGTCATATTATAATACAAATAATATATTATAATCTGTTGTTTTTAAGGTATAATTTAGTCATTCGGATTTCAAACAACAACTCAGTGAAATTTTTGACTACGGAGAATAAATATGTATTACATACAATTAACTTGATTAAAAAACGTACGCGGTGCGCCATCATAGACGAAAAATAAAAAGATTATCTAAACTTGAATTGCTTTAAGTGAAATAAAGAAAAATACAAAAAAATACATGTGGCCCATGAGGGGATCGAACCCGCGACCTTCGCGTTATTAGCACGACGCTCTAACCAACTGAGCTAATGGGCCGATGATTTGAAATTAAGTTATAGCTTTTATATGTCACCTGATTGAACAGTAAGTGGATGATTTGATATTTTATGATGCAATTTTAATAAAATTATACCTGTTTTAGTAATATTTCATTGACTATCTACAATGGATGTGACTAAGTCATTGAAGGTCACACCTTATGTGTAAGTGAAGGCCAAAATTTAATTTGACAGTATTCTCGTATGCAGTAGCTTCATTTGACATTCATAAGTGTTCTTTAAGGACCTAAACTGAATAAACACTTTTCATTTTCATTTTCATTTTCAATACCATAAGTACAAATATTTTGTCACACTATTTTTGTTCTTGGTAAAAATTGTTAAACCTTATTAAGGCATCTCTTACATTAAATGTAGGAAGATATTAAGCACTTTTTTGTGACTAAAAATTAGGCTGAAGCCTGTTAGGCTACCCTAATTTTAGACTTATTTCCGTTGTATTTTTTTACGACATATATCAATCATGAATCCTAAATCGCCGTGATTGTGCCCACTAGAGGGTAACAGTCGTTTATAAAAATATAAGGCAAAATTGGCGTTTATGAAAATTAGTTGTTAAATTAGGTCGAGCCGATATTTCATGTAGGGCCACCGCTTGCAACTTTTTATACATTGGACACACATGGATCATTGCCCTTACCTTTGGCTGGGGCGCGTCATTACAAGCTTCTTCCCTTTGACCATGTCCAAACATGAGCAGCTCGAATCGTCAACGATCTTGCTATCTCCGAAAAGCGTGACCCTTTGGGTTTGCGTAGGGATGTGGCCTCACTCTGCATTTTTTCCGCGTTTATCCCGGGTAGTTTTCGGATGAATTCGGAATTATTCGAACTCGTTCTTGCGGCCTCATTTCGTCATCGTATATAGAGGCAACATTTTAACATCCCCTGATGAATGGATGGGACACATCTACCCTGAGATAAACAATTAACTCACTAGATTGTGCAATCTCACCCAAAAAAAGCCCGCAGCACAAGTCTGCCCATCGCGTCAGTTGGGCAGAATTTTCATTCATAATCACGTCGCGTTCTAACATGACATAATGACATAGTAGTATGGTCGTGCTTTTGATTTCGCTTTCGGTAAGGTCAAAATTAAAATGAAAAATTTTATGTTATAAATATAATAACTTTACGTATGCATAGTGCGGCGTACATTTTTTTGGTTTACGTTTCTTGGTGATTATTGTTTATCTAAGCCGTTGCATGGTTTTTTCACGCATACGTCCACGAATGGAACGAAAACGTAATAGTTAATAATACTTCGTTATTACACATTAACATATAAGTAATTTGTAACTAACAAGTATAGGCTTTAGCCTGAAATTAAAGGTTTTTTTTATTATATTAACACTCGAAAAAAAATTAAATGAAATTGACGACATAACTGACAAATTGACAATTCACTTTCCCGCCAAGAAGTCATAGGTCTTATTTTGAATGTCATCCAATGTCACGTGTATCTCCATAACGAAGTTTCGTGATAAGTACCGTACTTGAGAGTTATAACTATTAAAATATCAGTTGTTTCAATATCGTTTGTGAAAAAGTAGTAGACTGACAAATAATGCCGCAATCTAGTAAATATTTGCTCCTTACTTGTTATCTTTTAATAAGGCTATACAATGCAATGTTTGGTCATTCATTACTACTATTACTTTTATTACATTCTCCCTTTTATTTTAATGTTACCAGCATATACACCTATACTTTATATGTATGTAAGTATTAGGTGTTTATCGTAATCCTGTTTATTTGAGAAGAATCAACAAAATTTATGTATAATGTAGTAATTAGGCAAGTTTAATTTCTTATTATATTTTTTATGCTAAGAGGGAAAACGAGATGAAAAGCCATGGTAAAATAACACACCTGTCCCCATGGACAATAATAATGTTATATGAGAAAGGATAAGGACATAAGAGAGGACAGTGTGTAGTAAAATATGTTGGCGGCCATATAAATGGACTTACGCTTTGTCCTATAAAATGTTAAAAGCTTTTTGGATCATATTTCACGATTTTTGAATTGCCTAAAAAAATATTTTTCGCTACTTTGCCCATGACAAAATTAAAAAGTAAAATGTCAAGTGACTTTTTTTAATTTTCACATTTTCAAGTAATGTGCTTTGCAGTGTTTAGTAATTTCTTGACGTAACTTTCTACACTAATTTTCAAAATCAACTTACGTAACACATTTTATGATCGTGAACGACGCGCCAAGATTGAGTTATCGTTACCTAAGGCGATAGTGGAGGTTATCAGATATGGCAACATTGTTTACTTATTTTCGTATTGTTTTATTTCATTAATTGCAAACAGGGTCAGGTTCCTGTTGTTATTATAACCGATACAGAAAATATTAACGAGTTGTTTATTGTTTAAATTTAATCATCAGAAGTTATATCATATTGTTTGTGATCGCAACTTTTTTAAACAAAAATCCGCAGCGTAAAGATTAATGAATGATAAAATTCACGTTTAAGTTACCGACATACCTTTAGTCTATCTACCTTTAGTCGTCTACGCGTGCCCAATGCGGATTGGCGGACGCACAACCTTTGAATCTCTTCGCAGGCGCACACGCGCAGTTTTTCTCAGTGTTTTCCTTTACCGTATGATCCTCAGATAAATCTACATATAATTTAGTAATTCAAAAAAGATATTGGTACGACACGGGATTTGCACCTGCACCTTCCAGCCCACACTAATGAGCCACTGACAAACTCGACATATTATAATGAAATTACTCGAGTCTCATGAACATTTGGTCCTAGCGTGATTCAGCTCGCAGCACTCGGCAACGAAAACATGTTTTTGCGTTATCATTGGTTACTAAGTACTAAAACTATATACCTAAGTGGGCAGATCACACGAACACAGCGTTGTTTTCACACCAGCATTTTTTATTACATTAACGGGACGGTCGGTACGCACACACGGTCGTAACTGGTAAGTGATACGCCTGATCATGACGGAAGCAGTGTTGAAGGAAACCAATAAATAAGAGATAAAAACAGCAGGTTCATTATTTATGTATGTGTGGACTGAGGGATCACCCCTGGGATTTACTAAGATTTCACTAATATTTAGTAATAAGCAGTCTCAAAACAACAGTACAACGATACAAAAAAAAAAAAATTGAAAATAAAAAAATACAGCCTAAGTGTGGTTCCCTCAGTCTTCACATGCTGAAATCGAGGTCTCGGAAATGATCCTAAATACCAAATTGCTGCTGGAGTTTCGCGAAAAAACCTGGGAGGTTAAATAATGGAGCGCTGTTTCTCATAATCTGCTGTATGTTTGAACACTAAGTCGGGGAAGATTAGGGTGGTGAAAAATGTATTCTAATATAACGGCACCGAACGGCAGTTGATTACTTGTGACGCTATAATGATTAAGTCAAAATTGCTGATTAACCCATTGAACGTCGGTAATCCAGACACAATAGTAAATTTATTGTGTCTGGCGGCTTATGAAGGGTTAAGAATTTGAATTCGAAATGATGTAAAAGTATAGATTCGTGGTAGCGATAGCACATATACACATATTTCGAATGAGCGTACATTTACCTACACAAAGAGCCTACAACTGTATTCTCTTTGGCGGTCCGTTTTTGAGGCACGGGTGGCGTGTCTACCTTTATATATACAGAATATCATTGCCCAGGCATATGAACTTATACACGTGTTTATGGCCGAGAGCCATCTGCGCTTGATACTTGCCTGGTGAAGCTAGGCCATCTGCGGCTAACAACAGTAATCATTTAAAAAAAATACACGTGCTCGCTCAGGTAAACCGATCGTTATCATTATGTTGTGCAAATCATTGCCTGATAGGTTGAAATAAATGATAAGACCAACGGTAGACGCTACGGAGAACAACAATAAGTACACAAGTTATTCTAAGTCGTGCTCATGATGTGCCGGCGTGCTTTCGTATCAGATTGATTGTACGGGATCCGTATTATTCAGTTGTGTTGTTCACGGAATTTATACATGCTAGAGGTTTCGTCATATGCTACTCGTAGTTATGCGGTGCCAGATGAATGATATTCTGTATATATAAAGGTAGATACGCACCTCAAAAACGAACCACCAAAGAGAATACAGTTGTAGGCTCTTTGTTTAGGTAAATGTACACTCATTCAAAATATGTGTATGTGTGCTGTCGCTGTATTCAGAACACTTTTTTCGATTGTTTTGTGAGCATACCACGTATTTATACTTTTTACATCATTGTGCCAGATAATCTGTTTTTGGTGACTGTATGATCGACGTTACTTCTGCCCTTTTCTCATTCATTAATCGCATGGTATGTGAGTCGACTTGGGAGTTGGAACCTTTGCTAGGACTTTAATTATCGATTATTAGATTTCGCATTACTGCCACTGATATTTTCCCGCTCATTTAAAAAACGAACATTTGGCGTTTTGAGCTTTTGTCCAAAACGCCTAATTAAGAGTGGGCTGTCTGACTCAGATATGACAGGTTTTCTTGTAAATTAGTGTCGGTAATTGAATGTTTGTTGAAGATATAATCTACTTTGTCCATTTTCACTGATTTCCCAAAGTAAATCTGATTTTGAAAATAAGTTGTGAATTTCGAAAAATTTGAATATTTTTTCCATGTGACAATTTCTGTTACTATATACATAGTAGTTATGATGACATACTCTCACAGCAGCCGGTGTGTATGCACTGTCGTATAAACAGTGCCGTGACCCGGCGCGAGCAGACGGCTTATCAACTGTTGACACTTGCCAATCTAGTTCTCCCAGGAGGCATTTGCGTAAGCGACTTATCGACTATCAAATACCAGTGTAACTGGACCTGAACACTCGCCCATGGACACTGTTTATCAGTATGCATATTGAAGTAAACACCAGTGCAGGGGAGCTCTACGATTATTGGTCACGGTTATCAGAAGAATAGTTTACGTGGGGGCTAGATTGCTTTACGTTCGCCAGTCGACGGCGGATCGTCGTCGACGACGGACCTACTATGAGAGGCTTTTTCTTTTTGGCAAAAAAAAATATGTTGATTTATTTGGGATAGTAAAGAATGATGATATTAAGTTGCTTAAGAGTTTATATCCTGCAAAAAGGTATTGAATAGTAGGAAACAAAAATGAAATAAAACCTTAATAGTAAATATGTACTATATAAAATTTTAGAAAATACTACATCCTAACAATTAAACGATCTTTTTTGTCAATGAATTCATGAATACGTGAGTCATACACATTAATCCCATTGAAATTGAATCATGCGATGATAAAACTAAGGTCCACTTGACCTTATCAAAGTTCTAATTAGCCTATCAGGTTTGGCCAATTAATATATTTACAATTTCTATGATAAGCTAAAAATGTTCTCATCAGTACACATAGTTACAGGGCCGATAACGGGTAACAATAAAATGTGCACGACGTGAATATGTGGCAAGCCGATTCAATATGGCCGACGCGCAGGCGAGCAAAACAAAGCCACGCGGTGAGCGCGTGTACGCGCGCGACTACAGTTTAAAAATAGAACGCATCGCGCTAAAACCGTTCGCAATGTTAACCTGACACACTAATCCCAGCGTTTGTGGAGATTATCGAGGATCAAGTTATGGTGGACATTGATTTTTAACGGCGTACGGGCCGACGGGCCACACCCCGATGTTCAAGCGCCGCGTTCCAAATGTGAAAACATTGGCAGCGTCGCCAGTGGACTTTGGATTGCGCCAAAATTTCAATGATTTGTTTTTTATTAGATGCCAGTATCCAAGGGCTTAAAAAGAATAGCTATTTTTTCTAAGAATAAATAGGGTTGGCATCAGCATGGGAATTCCCTAAAATTCTAATTTCGACGCGTGACCATTTTCTTGCGGAAAAGCTTAGTTTTGAATATGTAACTGTGTTAAAAAAATTAACACATTAAAAGCAATACCAACAAATTATTGAGCAGATTTAACTAAAAAATGACAATGTTTTGCTAACGAATGACAATTGTGACATTAATTAACAATAAAAAACACTTTACCTAAATAACAGTACTATACTTTACTAAAAAACTTAAGTTAATTAAATACGTAGTAAATGTAGTAATACCTCGTCATGATCACCAGTTCATTAAACGTCCCCACCGAGGGGCATGAGCCTACCCGTTTAGGCCTTAGTCGTTCACGCGGGCCCTGTGCGGATTGGCCGACTTCACGCACAACCTTTGAATCTCTTCGCAGGCGCAGTGCGCAGGTTTCCTCTTGATGTTTTCCTTCACCGTAAGAACATCGGATTTGAACCTACTATACTAACCGGTAATACCTTCTGAACATAAATTAAAATATTAGTTATTAACTTTAGCGAGTGTCTTGTATTGGTACCTTTTCTAACTTTTGTATGAGAAGCGAGTAAAGAAGACAAGGGCAAAATATTACGCGAGTCTTGCACAACATATTATTTAAGTGTGAACATTTGTCATTTGCAAGTGGCATGTAAAGTCGTTAGTATCAGGACATTTAACTTTTTGTTACTAATTTTATTATGTTATTGCAATGATGAACAAAAGTATATACAGAATATATTTATATATACAGAATATTATTGCTTCTTAAATCGTACGAATTTCAGATGACTAGTTCCCGCTGGCGCTATGTCTCGTAATTTATTCAGATCGGTCAGGGGTTCGGTTACCTTGCCGAGTATTGACACGGTAAAAATAAATTTGTTTAAAATCCATATTTTGACTTGAAAAACTTGCCCTATTATAGTATGCACTACCGAGAAGCGGTTAAAGAAGACGCCCCAACACACACATGGCGTTATAAACTGATAATATTTTTGGTTAAATAACTGCGTAGTATCGAATATATTTTATAAGGTATTAAGTATGTTGTTTTTATGTGGTAGGGAAATAACGAGCAAACGGCTCATCAATAAATATATTTTATGTTACTTGCTGCTGTGGAAGTCCCACTCGCGCTTGGTCAATTTTTATTTGTAATTAAAAAGGCAAAGGATTTGATATGAAGATTATTACATTAATTTGGGATATTGACATGTAATAAATTTTAAAATGAGCTTTTAAAATTCAACTTTAATTACAAGAATGTGTAGATAAAAACAATGGAAAAACGAAATGTTTTTTGAGTCTTTAATTTAGGACCCCTCATCATTAGAATTCAGGCATTAATTTTGGACCACATGCCTAGCATTAAGATAACACGTTGGTACTTAGAGGTATAAGTGTGTCGAGTGATCGATGAAGGTTAACGAACTACAATGATTGTTTTATCTAAAACGGCATAGTAATAGTATATATGTCGCAGCCATCTAGTTAAATGAGCCATCTAATTGGACGCCTAGGCCGTTCGTTCAACCCTGCCACCTTTTATTTTGCGTTTGGTTATTATAGGTTAGAAAAAAATACACGGTATAAAAATTAAGTACAATGAATTTTTCATTTGTAAAATAAAAAAAGTTTTTTTTTTACATTAAATAGGCCAGCGTTTGACTACGCCTTGTCTGGTGTTAAACATCGACGATGTCTAAGATGAAGCACGTTAAACTAAAAGAAACCTATTTACTCTCGACTTGAAGACACCCTAATTGTACACCTCGGGAAATACATAGGCTGCCTAAGAATTCCACTGTAATGTAACTGAAATGGCATTGTAATTTTTTTATTGCATTTTGTAGTTTGTGTTAATGATTTAATCCGTTTCGATACTAAAAACTAATACCACTGGTATTTGTTTATTTCGTAATAAAAAATATTTCCTTACGAATAAAACTAATAATACATACATAATACAAAAACAAGTTAATAAGATACAGTCAGCAATAAAAGTGTTTTTAAATGTTTCAAGTAGTGTTCACTAATATTAAATTAAAATTGGCATTATCAAATCGAATTATGCAAAATAAAGTATTTTCGCGTACTTAAATATTCTTACAGAGTACAATTACATTCAATAATACTTTTTTATAAAGTATTAAGTGTACAGGACGGTCACGACGCTCACCTGATGGTAAGTGATACGCCTGACATTGAAGGAGACCAACAACAGTTTGACAGTCATTATTCTCCATCAATGCCGCACTGCGCCTGTCACCTGAGACAACAGATGTTAGGTCTCTTATACCCGGTAATTTTGTCACTGTTGGTGACAGTATCCACTTACCATCAGGTGTATTGACTCTAGCAAAATCAATTAAATAGCCTACGACGTTTCATAGTGCACTGATCTTGTAACATAGTATTAGTATGATTACGGGGTAAACGGGTCGTAACTTCGTAAGTCCGTGACCTGGTCTAACGCGGTTGGTTGGCAATTGGCATTGTCTTATATTTTTGTAACATTTACTATATTAGAAATTGGTATCTTGGATCCTTGGTATCGCATCTGATTACATATTTTGGTGCTGGCAGCTGGCATAAAAGCGGAGGACCGGGAAGTCTGGCAAAAATTGGGGAGACAGTCTAGCAGTGGACGGCGATAGGGTGAAGAGAAAGAGAGAAAAAGCTGGCATAATACGTTGAAGCGACTAGCATTCATTGATGGTCTTAGTATAGATACCAAACTTTTGTTCGAAATATTATGGTGGGATAACTATGAATAGAAAGAAAGAATATTCACTGTCTCCATGCATCGATAAAGACGCGTTAGTACCTATTAGAAAGTTCTATCAAATTTAATCATAGTTTTAATGATCTTAAATTGTTTAAATCTTCATGGTTGTTTTCAACTCTTAGATTTTTATAGAAGTGCTCATCACGATGTAGCATAACACTGCGCATACGCAATGTAACAAGCGAGGCCAGAGGCATGTTGGCAACCGCTAAATATGGCACAATGTTGGGTGCGCAGGCGCATCGGTCGGTGGGCGCGGTGCGCACGCGAACGCTGCGTGCGCGCGTGACGTCACCGCGTCGCGTCACCCAACGTCAAAACAACGCGTCGACACACCCTATTATGAACTCTATCCGACCGACATAAGAACAACGCGCGTACTATATACATCTTTAAGCAATCCGTAGTTTTCCGCTGGTGTGTACGCGAACGAAATTCGGCTCGCGTATTTTACGTCACTTACGATTGTTGATGCTCATGCACGCTTTTGCAATATGCTAATGGTGTTTTCGCAAGGGTAAAAAGAATTAGATTTTTATTGCATTGTACAAAGTGGAGCGGGCGGCGAAATGTTTCTGTTATTGAGTGTACTTGGTACTGCGTACTTAACTGTGTCATGCACATGATCAGTCAGGGCCCCAATTCCGTTAACTTTAAAATGGACTAAAGGGATCGTTATTGGTTCCCAATAGTAAAATTTTACACTTATTTATTCTGTTTTATGGTAGATTTTTATTGGTAGACACCATTAGAAAATTCATTTTACCATTTTAAACCACTAACATTAAAGTTGTACAGCAATACTAGATTTACAGATGGATTTTAAAGTGTCGTAATATCAATAAAATGAGTAGAATTAAGGCGCACGAGCGTTATCGGCGCGGGTGTGTCTATAAAAGGCGGTGTCGCGGTCGCTCCGCGCCCAGTGCGGATTGCACGGGCACACTATCAATACAGAACAATAAACGAAACACTTGTGTATGCGATGATACATTGTTTATGATGATACAACCCACGGTACACGACGGGTGAATCATAAAGTAACCAGTAGCAATAATTGAAAAGGATATCCGGAAAGTCAATTGATTGACTTGTTTGATTATTTAATACTGATAATAACGTAAACATTCTAATTGAATAATTCAATAGCAATTGACATTGATCGATTGGCTACAACGAGAACTTTGACATGCAGTTCAAATGCATTGTTTATTTACATAACACTAAAACAATTTCCGCAAGATAAAGGAGTTGCCACGTGTAGTTGTAAATTTGTAATTGAATCTCAGTCGGTTGCTAATTTATGAATGAATATTGTTTATTGTAGCAGGTCATGGTTTCATGTTTATAAACATACAAAAGGATAGTATTCCGGGTTCAGACATATGCGTAAACATGATAAAATGTGTCAATAAACATTAATTTTACCTGAACTTGGTTCCGATCATACGAACACAAACTCACACTGATTTCGAAGTAAATGAAGTCCGTTATGAAACCGTGCCAATTTATGTTTTTTTTTATAACATAGGGAGGCAAACGAGCATGCGGTTCACCTGATGGAAAGTGTCACCGCCGCCCATGGACATTTGCAACAGCTAGAGTCACAGGGATGCGTTACCCATTGTATATATATATATATTATATATATATATATAATTATATTATATTTTTATCGAATGCATACAACTCTTTTCAAAAGCATTAAAATTTTAGATTAAAAACTAATCACAAAAAGGTATTTAGCGTCTTATGTATTAAGTTTTGCAAATAACATATAATTTCTATTATTACACTTTGACTAGAGTTTTCTGAAAAATAAAATTGAATAAGCGAGAGCAGCGACCTATTATATATATACACGCCACTGCCGCAGTGCCAGATATCGTCCCGTGAAACAGAAGTGTTTTACACTTCTGTGTTTTGGGATGAGGGCACTGTAGCTGGTAAAATTACCGGGTATCTACTCTACTACGATAAAATTATACCGACACTGCTCTTTAGATAACAACAGTTATATCATGATGGAAGAAGTAGTTGCGAGGTAGTCACGCATACGACCTTTTACATTTTGTTTCTCAAGTAAACTTTCACTCACTTGGCTACTTGTGCCCGTAACAAAAGTTTGCGCTATGTATTTTATCGCTAGCGATAAATGTAGGTTTATTGTACCAATGATTTTCTGTATATAGTATAAAGGTAGATACGCCATCCGTGCCTCAAAAACGAACCGCCTAAGAGAATACAGTTTGTAGTCTTTTATTTAGGTAAATGTTCGCTCATTCGAAATATGTGTATGTGTGCTGTCACTGCATTCGGAACACTTATCGGTTGTTTGTGAGCATATCACGAATCTATACTTTTTACATCATTGCATTGTACATGTTAGACTTACTATAAATAGTATCGTGTTAGAGCTCATAATTAATCATAAACAGTTACAGCGTGAATATTAGTTACATTATGTAGTTCATACAACTGGATATAAATATCCAGACCTTGGATATTGTATCTTATTGCGAGGGCAATAAAGTTGTTTACATACAACGCTGGATGCCGGCAAACTAAGAATACAAATTTCTTGCGTAAGATGCTGGCTGGGTTAAAAAAAATAAGTAAACAATTTGTGAGCGTGTGAGAGGGCAATACGGAATTGTGATAACTAAAGGACATGTTGTTTATGGACTTAATGAGGCTGCTGGTGGTCGAATGACGATTTTTTTCTCGAATTTTCTCAGCCTATCGTGGAGTGCAACCCAAGAGCTTATTTCTATGTTGCTATGTATATAATGGTAAAAGTTTTAATGCAGAAATCTCGTGAATATAGCTACAAACATGCAGTAATAATATACTTACATTTTGACCAATCAGTGAACGCAGATTTTCCTAATAGGTAATATCCCTTCAACTTTATGATGAGAAATAAAGTCGAAAATTTCATAATGGTATCTTACATATTTCATAAATACTTGATCATTTCGGCAGTTACAGAATTATTTTTGTAAAGTTAGAAATAAAAATGTTAAAGTTTTTATTCTGAATAAGTAATCAGTCAGTAAGCGTAACTACCAATACGTACCAATGTAGTTCCCAATTTTCGGTACCTTAATCCGATGCTCTTACGGTGAAGGAAAATATCGTGAGGAAACCTGCGGACGCCTATGAATAGATTCGAAGCTTAGACGACTAAGGCCCTATATGCCCCTCGGTGGGGGGACGTATAATGAGTTGATGATGAAGTGATCAAAAACTAATAGGACAACAATGCGTTTGTCAATGGCAGGTGTTGCATTAACTTGAAAATGCATCTGTCATGGGTCATGGACGGGCGTCACACCATGAGGTTTGTATCATGCCAACTGGACGTCCCGTTCCCTTGAAAACATAATAGAAAAGTTCAGACAAGGTATGACATCGTACTTTTAATATCGCCAATCTGCAAGTGACCCTGTTCTGGTTAAGCAGATAGGAAAATCCCCATTCAAGATAAACATTTGTGTAGAGATTTTTTTTTGTCTCTGTGTTTACAATTTTATTTTTTGTATAATTCAGAATGAAGGCCTCACTTCTTTATGGTGAGTTTGGTTATGTAAAGGGAATTATTAGCTGCCAGGCAGAATACATTTAAGATATTAGGTAACAGCCGACCGTGACCTAGAGTATTACAATATAATGTTTGAAATATAACATAATATTGTAATGCTCTAGGTGTTTCCTATATACAATGAAGGTATTAAAAAAAAACAGTTTGTTTATTAATTGTTTTTATCGGAGGATGATAGTTTTGACACGGAAGAGTAAAGAAAAATAGAAATACGTTTACGTATTAAACACATGATTATTGTGTGTGTGTCGTTATTAAACGTACACCATAAATAACACAAGTGGTGACACTAAATCCAAAAGAATTTTAAAATTAGTTCAAACATAATAAAATTATCTTAGAAGATCACAAACAAGATGCTCGTATTTTTGTTGTATGAATATTTCTAAGCAATAATTCGTTTAAAAACAACATAAAAACGAATGATTTCAAGTACTTAAATAGTCAATGCAATGGGGGACTTTGACCTAGACATGGGACATAAAATAATTGAGATGTACACATGACATTAATGATTGTGGTGACATGACATGACATTATTGTACGTGTTTAGACATAATTACTGCTACTCTGATGGTGATAAAATATCTACTGACATTCACACAGTGCTATCTAGCTCCAAACAAAGCCCCTACCCTCATCCCCACCGAGGGGAGCTTTAAGTAAAGGGTTTCTAGCTTAGTCGTCCGGGACAGTGCGGATTAGCCGATTTCACATATAACCTTTGAATCACTTCATAACTGTCTTAGGTTTCCTCACGATGTTTTCCTTCACCGTAATAGCGTCGGATAAACGGACATATTTGAAAATTCGAAAAGACATTTGTAAGTGGCGGATTTGAACCAGCTCCCTCCGGATCGGAAGCTCCGCTCAGTAGATTATTATTTTCTGTCTATCATGTGGCTGCCAAGGGCTTAAATTACAACTTACAGCATATATAGCAACAGTTTTGTGTATAACAGTTTAAGCGCTCCCTTGGTCATAAATTGCCAGGATTTTAATTGGTGCTTACCCCAAGATGATGTACGCCCATCAGTTTCTAAAGTATGGACTCTAAAGTCTTGGTCTCCGATGGGCTGTAAAGCTTCAACAGGCGTGTAGCGAACGCGGAGGGCATAGGTGCGTCTATCTACGTGTGCTGTACACAAATAAAGGAAAATTACAACAGCACGGACGGAAATAGCTGGTTCAACATGACCGCGGACTTTGCTCCGCGGGAAATGTTTCTATTTATATTTATATTCGTTACTAAGAAAAGTTTGATTGGTAGTATTCATTTAAGATTATTTATATCATCATCAGCTCATTAAACGTCTCCACCGAGGGGCACGAGCCTACCCGTATAGGGTGTACAGGCATTAGTCGTCCACGCGGGCCCAGTGCGGATTGGACGACTTCACGCACAACCTTTGAATTTCTTCCCAGGCGTGCATGAAGGTTTCCTCACGACGTTTTCCTTCACCGTAAGAGCGTCGGATACGTACATATATTTTGGAAAATTTGAAAACACATTGGTACGTGTCGGGATTTGAACCACAGCCCTTCCGGTAGGAAGGCGACAGTCCACACCATTGAGCCACCGACACTCTAGTTAGTTTATTTAATTCGTCTGTAACGTACGCGCTTAATTTTTTTTGGGATTTTGTAGAGTCACAAGTGTCTGGTGACGTCAGATTAGAGCATATTGTTGACGTTATGCGGCTTAGGGTTAAGTGTTCAGCGGAGAATTCCCATTCTTTGGGTAGCAACGTTCTATCGTGAAACCTCACCTCTCATAGTCACTGCCGTATCAAACCCGCACGTCAAACTTGGCAGTGTGCACAGAGATTATGAGTAGGGTGTGCAAAGTGAGAGACACTAATTGCAGACACAATCAATAATTTGTACTTTTTTCATTGAGTGCTGTTGATGACAGCAGATCATCGATGGTTTCAAATCTGTAGAGGAAAATGGGCAAGTAAGTGGGAATCATTGAATATGTTTGACGACCCATTTGGTGTTGCGGTTGAGAGGTCGGCCGCAACACCAAGGGTTCCGGGTTCGATCCCCGGGCAGTACAAACATTTGTGTGCATAAACATGTCTGTTTGTAATATGTCTGGTGTTTTATGTATAATATGTATGTATTACAAAAAAAATATATATATGTATGTTTATCCGTTGTTTAGTACCCATAATACAGGCTTAACGCTTAACTTGGGGCTAGATGGCGCTGTGTGAATGTCAGTAGATATTTATTTATTTATGTTGGCGATTTTCCTGGTTGTCTAGACGCACAGGGTATGCACTGCTTATTTGCATGTATGGAGTGCACGCCACTGAAACATGGAGATTATGGTAAAATGCGTCACTTCATTGGTGGTCAGGGCTGTCATTCTAGTAGGCGCTCTGTTATTGTTAGCAGAATACCTATTTATTCATCTCTTCTTGTCATATATTATTTTCTTGTACGTACAAGGTTGACAACTTAAAAGTAACAAAAAGGAACAATAAGTGCAGGTAGGCTTATCTCTAAAAAGATATTTCTTCCAGCAGATCAAATAATATAAAAGAAAACTAAAATGTTAGGCAATAAGAGCGGTAGACGAAAGCAACCGTGCACAATATACACTCTACTAACACATGAGAATTTTTTTTTGTCATATATTTTTTTTGCCACACATTTTAAACGCTTATTAGCTGAACACCTAAATCAATCAAACGTATCATAACAGTTGGAGTTAAAATTTTGACATATTCGTACTATACATTCGTATCCTCATTATCAACTAGTCAGGAGTTGCGAATCTGATTGTAATAACATTGTAATTTATTGTACGGAAAACAGCTGAATTGCTCGATCGGAGCACACTTTGAATACCTGTCACGCGTATTTGCGCTGGTGCGCACGCGCAGCCCGCGTGGTGCCTTCTCGCAGCCGGATTTACCTGTTCGTAAACTGTTGATACACAATAACAAACTCGATATGGATATAAGGGTTATTTTGCATCGAAATTGCTTAATGAGGGTGCTACGTGACCGAGGGCTCGAGATAACATTAATTAGTGCTCGATTTTGGAAACTATTCCAAGGTTTTACTAGGGTCACTGTTTGACCTCTTTAATTATTTACTCGACATATTGAATCATCATCATCATCATCAGCTCATTAAACGTTCCCACCGAGGGGCACGAGCCTACCCGTAGAGGGTGATTAGGCCTTAGTCGTCCACGCGGGCCCAGTGCGGATTGGACGACTTCACTTACAACCTTCGAATCTCTTCGCAGGCGTGCATGAAGGTTTCCTCACGATGTTTTCCTTCACCGTAACATACGCAGCTAGGACACGGACTGTATGCAGGTTTGGTTCACAAGTTCAAAGTAACTCAAATCAGAAATTATAAAATTCGTAAGATAACTAAAGTTACCGACATAACTCGCCGGAAAAGCAAGTTTAAGCAGTGGGCTGGTCACGTATGTCGCGGAACCGAGGGACGTTGGAGCAGACGAGTTCTGGAGTGAAGTCTTAGCAAGCGTAGCGTAGGACGCCCCTCGGTCTCATGGACCGACGACTGGTAAAAGGACCGGAATTCAAACTGCAATAGATCGGTGTCAGCTTTCGACCAGTGGGAGTCGAAGTTTGTTGGGGAAGGCATTTGTTCAGTAGTGGACATAATTTGGCTGATATGATTATACATAAATGGGGGAGACCTATGTCCAGCAGTGGACTGCGATAGGTTGAATAGGATTATACATAATATTAGGTACAATCATCAAAACGTCTAAATTTACTGAGTATCAAACTAAAATCTAGTTCCTATTTATCACGTTTAAAACGCTGCCCAGTAACAAAGGCCAAACGATGTTGTGTCAGAAGTGGGCACGTCCCACGGAGGCGTCGAGCGATGCGCGGGCGCCGATGACGTCACACGCACGCATCGCCCGCGTGGCGCTACGCCCACCTTGCGCGGGCGCACTCGCCAACGGTCAGGGCTGACAAATATGCCGAAATTTCGCAGCTCATTGATGGCCTCAACATTATCACTAGGTAAGAGACTCGGTACTTTCTGTGTCGCTTAGGTAGGTATCAACGCAGTGCCAGATATCGTCCCGTAAAATACGAGCATTTTGCAGTTCTGAGTTTCGTGACGAGTGCATTGTAAAATAAAATTAGAGCAAAGAAAAGTGTTAATATCATAAAAATCAGTTTCACAGCTCATTCATGGCCTTAACATCTTGAATCAGGAATCTAGACAAAATGCTCTGTTACCCAGCAGTTGACCCCATCAGCGTTCAACACACAGACATCCGAATATACAATTAGACTGGACAAGCCGCCAAGTTTATAGGCAGTCCCAGTGTCGCAATTTCTTTTCGGTTCTTAGCTGTGAAAAGTTATTATATTTCTTGGTAAATTTACTGATTCATTGCGATGATGGCATGTTACAATTGCACAGGACGGCATTTTGGGAAAAAACGGTAATTTCTTCTAATATTCGTGCGTCTTGACTCGTCTCACAGAGCGTAAACTGGCAGCCAGTGTATGCTCGTTGAGCTTACATTTGTCGCACTTAAAAACGCGGCTTGCCCCATCTCCTGTATTGGGAAATCTGTGGTTCAACATGTTAAGATACATTTTGAAACGTAATGGTAATGATAGGTAGTAGAGACCACTAAAACCAATATTATTTTGCTATTTGATAAAGTTGCTATATAATGATAAGACCAGTGTCTTAACCGACTGACTGCTTAATATCAAAACAGTTTTAAAACTTTTTCCGACCCCAAAATTAATCGACGCCAAGTATATAAATAAAACCATATTTAACACATGTAAATATTTTTTCAGGTAGATTGGTAAAAATATTTACTTTAGAACAACGTGCAGTCCTTGGCTCAGTTTTAAAAGTATAAAACAAGTAATATTACTTGATTTATATATTTATTTATCCTTAAATGTTTGTTAACTTCTCGGCTAAACCTGATTTATGGTCGAGGAGATGGTCCCATGATACACTCAGATACACTCTCGGGTACTTACCGTTTTGTGTATCATGTGATGTATGTTTTACGTAAAACATAAGTGATTTTAACACATGTTTAATTAGTGATTAACCTGTATTGGTATGTATTGTTTTGTTTTTGTTTTAAAGAAATAAATTAAAGAAATAAAGATAAATATCTAAAAAAAAAAATAGCAATGCAAGGTGGACTACCTTGTGATTCTCAAACAAGTGTCCAGTACTTTGTACATATAACAGGATGCACCGCGAACAAGTGAAATTGATTTGGATTCCGGAAACTGTTACTTAGATCGTTCTTCATGATAGAGTCATCATTTAGCCTCAAGGTACACATAATCTTCCATTTTATTAATTTGTTGTAGAGCTAGCTTTTTTTGTGGGGGAATTAGTCTTGAAGGTTTTAGTTTACCGTTTAATTTTTGGCACGAAAGTTCCAATTGCCTCTTAGTGCTCCTATATACGTCTTAGGGAACATTCAGCTATGCATTGTTTATTTGGTCAGCAAAGGACGTGTTTGAAGTTGTAGTCAATTCTTGATGGATTTATTGCTATAATATTAGTTATAATAAACTTAGTTTGAGTAGGCTGAATAAAAAAAAACATTTTTTTAAAGGTGACAACCCTGCCAGCGATGTCATAGGTACAATGCAAATGACGTCTACTCTTGGACTTGAATGTACACGTTTCACGGTGTTTCTTTTGCCACATTTATCGAGAATTTTCCTTCTTTCAATAATTTCCTATATGGCGTTGTTTCTACATAGTTGGATTCCCACGAAACTTGCCTGCTAGTGGTACATCCTGATTTATTCAACCGAAATAGATCTCAACAGTTTGAACTTAAACAGAACAATTTTTACGTAGTTTGCGCGAGTATTTCGATTAGCTATCTCATTAGTTGGTCAGAAATATCTTAGCATACCTTTCCGCGATTTTTTGTGTTTGTTAAATAGCTGTTGCCTTTCTTAGAAAATTCTAACGTGAATTGTATTAACCGTGAAATTAAAGGTCGGGTTAAGTTTAAACTTAAAATAACTTAACTTTAGGGCCTGTAACTTGCGACCTCAGTCCTGTGCTTAATCGGTCGCTAAGTTTCATAATTATGCTCCTAAATCACAGTAAAGTAAGGTTGACTTTAGTTTCAAAAGATGTATTTCCCACACGTTTAAATGTTCTATTTGAAAGCATAGAATAAATAAATATATTTCGAGCTTTATAATCTAGAACGATCTAGACTATTCGCACAGTGAAAGTTGGAATAAATACCGCACGTGTTTGATTGTTGGCAGACGCGGCTGGTCGAGCTATGCCAGACCAATGAAGTATTCATGCGTGGACTTTGATTTGGATGCGACGACCCAGTTGCGATGCTGTGTACATAGGGCTATTTAAAGGGATGAAAGAATGATATTCACTGTTTACTTTTGTATACATCAACCGGTGTATTGGCAACCGGGTGCTACGGTATTTTAAATAGCACAAAATCATCTTTCCTAGCAGAAATACAGTAATATCAAAACGATGCAAAATCGCACAATAACGACCCATTTGGTGTTGCGGTTGAGACGTCGGCTGCAACACCAAGGGTGGTTTCGATCCGGTCCGGGTTCGATCCCCGGGCAGTACAAACATTTGTGTGCATGAACATGTCTGTTTGTAATGGTCTGGGTGTTTTCTATGTATGATATGTATGTATTTACAAAAAAAAATGTATTTAAGTATATTTATCCGTTGTTTAGTACCCATAATACAGGCTTCACGCTTAACTTGGGGCTGGATGGCGCTGTGTGAATGTCAGTAGATATTTATTTATTTATATTTAATCAATGCTATAGGAATACTGTACCTGGAGGGCTACCGCAATTACTTAAAACATTATTGTTATAATGATACGTTAGCATTTTTGTACCAGAAAAGACGAAGTAATATTATTGAAACACTGTTTTAAGTGATGGCGGCAACCCTCCTGTACCCAGTAATCTAATCCATTATAATTGGTGACTGTGAATCCCGCAAGGCTAATTGTTTGTTTAAACAGATGTAAAAAGCGCTCGATTATTTGGCACAACCACCAACTGAGCCAATGCAATCGGAACGGCCTACATTACTTGTTTACGTTTTTGTCATATCAATATCAAATGGAATTGCTGCCATTTATAAATTCAGCTTATTGGCACGTGACGTTATTTAACTACATTACAAAATACATTTTTTGACAATCTTTGTAATGGATGAACTTCGGATTGCAAAAAGCTTAGGGTAACCATTCCACGTCAGCTTAAATGACTTTCACGAAATTTCATCATCATCATCTCAGGCTATTTTATGTCCCCAGCGAGGGGCACGAGCCTACTCGTAAAGGGGTGTATAGGCCTTAGTCGTCCATGCGAGCCCAGTGCGGATTGGCCGACTTCACAAAACATTCACAAAAGTTAATAGATCCTAAATGTATTGTTTGTGAGAACAATTATTCGGCGACAGTCCATACTAATGAGCCACCGATGCTTTTTTTCTTGAATATTAAGAAGTAAAGTTATTTATTGTTATTATGTATACTCTAACCACAGATTTCCCAATACAGGAGATGGGGCAAGCCGCGTTTAAAGTGCGACAAATGTAAGCTCAACGAGCATACACTGGCTGCCAGTTTACGCTCTGTGAGACGAGTCAAGACGTACGAATATTAAAAGAAATTACCGTTTTTTCCAAAATGCCATCTTGTGCAATTGTAACATGCCATCATCGCAATGAATCAGTAAATTTACCAAGAAATATAATAACTTTTCACAGGTAAGAACCGAAAAGAAATTGCGACACTGGGACTGCCTATAAACTTGGCGGCTTGCCCAGTCTAATTGTATATTCGGATGTCTGTGACTCTAACAAAACAAAGGAATACGCAACACAGTGACAAACAGGCAACCACACTGCCGATAAAGCCTTACTCACCGCGGCGAGGAAGCGATAGTTGTTATCCACACTGCACATTGTAGGCTGAAACATCATTGTACTCTGTTTATTTGTTAACCATATGACCGTCAGAGATGCCTAAAAGCGTTCACTAGGTGGTAGACTCGATACAACTTAACCAGGCCATCGGTTCATCTGTTGGGGTTGGCTTACGTTTATTACCGCTCGAAAAGCTACAGTGCCCTCATCCCGAAACACAAAAGTGCATAACACTCCTGTTTCACGGGATGATATCTGGCACTGCGGTGGTACCTACCTAGACGACTCAGTATCGAGTCTACCACCTAGTAAAATTAAACCTACCACCTAGTTTAATTATGCCATAAATATAACAATAAGTCAAAGTATGTGTCGTGCGTCTCGGACATTTTTTGGTTAATATTTCTTTCTGGTTATGCATCTAATCTCTCTCTCACGGCCACGCCTTTGGGCCAGTTAACTCATTTGAGCATGCAGTAAACATTGTCCTTGCATGGGCTCAGCGAGAATAGCGCGCAGTTGCGTCAAAAGCGCACGCGCGTCGTGCGTGAACCGCTGCACCGTATATTATAGTGCGATTCACGAAAGATGACCTTAAATTACCGGGTATAGGGGACGTAACATCTGTTGTCTCGGTGTCGGGCGCAGTGCGGCGTTGATGGAGGACAATAACTGTCTATCAGTTGTTGGTCTCCTTTAATGCCGCTCTGCCATGGTCTGGCGTACCACTTACCATCAGGTGAGCGTCCAGACCGTCCTGTACACATATAACATAAAAATAATTAAAAAATGGCGGCCTTTTGCGCAAGATAAAGACTGGCTTAATGACAATAAAACAATAGAATATGATATATTGAAAATTGTCATACGCTCCAAGTACTAACTGGTGGTAGACTCGATACTGAGTCGTCTAGGTAGGTACCACCACAGATCAGATGTCATCCCGTAAGTGTTATGCACTTTTGTTTCGGGATGAGGGCACTGTGGCTAGTAAAATTACCGGGTATGAGAGGCCTAACATCTGTTGTCTTGGGTAACGCGCGAGGGCATTGTTGATTGAGGGCAAATAAGGACTACCTACTGTTATTAATTTAAATAAATAAGTATATAATTATAACTAAAACTCACTTACCACCAGGTGAGCGATGACCGTCCGTACACTTATAACTTTAAAATATGTAAGAATATCCGCCGCCATCGTGCCCAAAGAGACCAAAAGTGACTTCACCGCAGTGGTCATTTTTCCTGAATCGTACTATACCTACATATGAACACGTGTAGGTAAGATTTTTGTATTGAGGCCAAATGTCGTGATCCCTTTTCCATTTAAGCTTTTCATTCTAATATTTTAAAGGTTGGCAACGCACTTGAATGTCCTTCGGAGTAACGAGTAACATTGATAGGAAATCACCATTATCAGGTTTAGAGGATTAGTCAGCCATTATCATTATTATTTAAATTATATTTTAAAAAATCTCTCCGCAGAGGTTAAAATATTAGTTGCACGGGCCTTGAAATGCTACTAATTACAGTAAGGTCTTATATGTTTAGAAATTTTCTCACAATTCGGCAGGTTTTAATATAACGGCTTTCTGGAGTAATTTATATGTGAATGAGGTATATCCAAATTTTAAGGCTTGTATGCAATTCTTGGAATAATCCTGTGGTAGAAATGACTATGGGGATAACTTTATTTGGATGCTTTATTGGGTGGGTTTTTATTTCTATCGCAAGGTTCTATACTTATTGAGTTTTTCAGTATGGCTTGTAGGCAAATTGTGAGTATTACTATTGCTATATCATTAAATATACTGTTTGGTTCATTTTATCGAGGAATGTAATTCAGGTCTATTAAAATGTACGGTTTATTTGTAATGATTGTCCTGTCCCAATATATTTGTACTTCTGACTTTCGAGTATTGCATCCGGTTTATATTTATAATACGGGTTTTTTTCTNCTCGGTGTCGGGCGCAGTGCGGCGTTGATGGAGGACAATAACTGTCTATCAGTTGTTGGTCTCCTTTAATGCCGCTCTGCCATGGTCTGGCGTACCACTTACCATCAGGTGAGCGTCCAGACCGTCCTGTACACATATAACATAAAAAAAAAATTAAAAAATGGCGGCCTTTTGCGCAAGATAAAGACTGGCTTAATGACAATAAAACAATAGAATATGATATATTGAAAATTGTCATACGCTCCAAGTACTAACTGGTGGTAGACTCGATACTGAGTTGTCTAGGTAGGTACCACCACAGCTCAGATGTCATCCCGTAAGTGTTATGCACTTTTGTTTCGGGATGAGGGCACTGTGGCTAGTAAAATACCGGGTATGAGAGGCCTAACATCTGTTGTCTTGGGTAACGCGCGAGGGCATTGTTGATTGAGGGCAAATAAGGACTACCTACTCTTATTAATTTAAATAAATAAATATATAATTATAACTAAAACTCACTTACCACCAGGTGAGCGATCTGACCGTCCCGTACACTTATAACTTTAAAAATATGTAAGAATATACGCCGCCATCGTGTCTCCAAAGAGACCAAAAAAGTGACTTCACCGCAGTGGTCATTTTTCCTGAATCGTACTATACCTACATATGAACACGTGTAGGTAAGATTTTTGTATTGAGGCCCAAATGTCGTGATCCCCTTTTCCATATAAGCTTTTCATTCTAATATTTTAAAGGTTGGCAACGCACTTGAATGTCCTTCGGAGTAACGAGTAAACATTGATAGCGAAATCACCATTATCAGGTTTAGAGGAAACAATTAGTCAGCCCATTATTATTATTGTGCCCTACAAATGGACATTAGGCTGGTAGTTTATATACTTTAAAATAAAATGTGTTTGTGTGACGCAGCAAAAACAAAATGCATGCGTAATAATTGTGGCCATAAAGATATGCGAATGAGGGACAGATGAATGTGTGCTGCAGCCTTACGGAGGCGCGACTCTGACGTAGTGTTACCAACTGCCAAATAATTAGGTTAAGTCCATTCTCGTCCACTCGGCCCCCAAAAAATATGTGTCTACTGGACCCCCAAATATAGCCCTGGAGCATAAAAGCACGATTGATAAAACCCCAATAAACAATAGATATCAGTTACACCCTACGAAAAAATAATGCGACAAATACAGTTAAATATCCCTAAAAATTTATGAAAATGTAATTAATGATTAACTATATTCATTATTATTAAATTATGATACGTATGTTCCTATCCTATTCAACCTATCGCAGTCCACTGCTGGACATAGGTCTTCCCAATTCTGCGCCAGATATCCCGGTCCTCCGCTTTCCTCATCCAGCCTCCACCAGCGACCTTACGTATGTTCATATCGTAGTAATAATGTTTTTGTTTATATGTGACATTTATTCTATTTATTTACTTCACATTTTAGAATCGAAATACCGGTTTTCCGCTTATACTTTAAATATTTTTAAAAACAAAATTAGAAATATAAGAAATACTACCCTTTAAGATCCCCAAATTGTTTTCATTTATAAATTATAAAGGATTTGCTATGTGGATAAATAATAAGGTTTTGCTATTTAAACTGAGTATTTGTTCATGAACTTAGTCAATATCCTAATTTAAACTAAAACAATTGTTTGTGTATTCTGATTAGTCAGTGCTTTGAAATTCCCTAATTAGCCCAACAGTGGAGTAGTTAGACGGTGACGTGAGCACTATCACACAGTAATTGTTAATTGACTGATTAACTTAATGGTTTCCATTTAACTAATGACTTCTGTGCTACATTTAAGTTCATAATGTCTCCTTACCATGTCTGCTTATGTCACGTAGTCATTTCCATAGATAAAAATAGTCTATTATCAACTTTTATTTCATTGTAAAACCATGTCCATGTCTGTATTAACTTATTTTTTATTTTTATACGCTCGTAACATTATAATAAAAGAATTATTTGTATTGGAATGACGATTATAGAGAACATTATGGCGTTCTTCAAGAAAAGAGCGTATTCCCATTTACAGGTTCAGGGGGCTACCGCCATCCCTTAAAACAGTGTTACAATAATATTACTTCGCCTTTTCTGGTACAAAAATGCTGACGTATCATTATAGTAATACCGCTTTAAGAGATTGCGGTAACCCCCTCTGGTTTTGCAAATGTTAAATGATTGCGACGCGGTGTCATTTACCATCTATTGCTCTCTTGCCCCTAGCATATTTTTAATTTATTTTAAATCGTGTTTTTTAACACTTCTAGAACTATTTCTGGAATTTTACCCGAAGAAGACCTCGAGAAGATGCTTTGCTGGAAAAACAAATTGTAGGGGTATTAGATACTGTGTCATAACATTTAAAACAAACAAGCAATGAACAATTGTGGTACATTTTTGGTAAATAAAATTAAAATAAAAGCGAAGTTTATAGGGGTGGTCTGCTTGATTTCTAGCTTATTTTAATAGCCTGTAGTTCACGGGTGGATTTTAAGCTTACTCATCGATACTAAAGCGTTGTACGATAATCTCCACGCTTCACTTGGAGCTAACAGTTAACTTTCTAAACTTATTTAGGTATTTCGCTATTTTAATTTATTAAAAATAAAAAAAACGACTGCTTTTATATACTCATGTATCTACTGGAACGCGAGCGATTCCATTTTTGAATCCAATAATGTATTTTTTTATGTGTCAGATTCCTATTTCTCCTCGAACTTTTAAAATTCGAACTCGCCAGCCTGTAACATTTCTTGCCAAAGCCTACGTGTTTTCGCCAAAGATTCCATTTTCAAAAGCGTCGACATCGTTATCTGCGTGTTTTGGGGTGACGTCAGAGTCACGGTGGCGGGCCGTGGTGCTCATGTGGCGGGCCCGTGGTGCGCGGCGGGCGTGGTCGTGGCTATGACGTCATTTGCACGCGAGGATTTTGTTTTTAATTCTTGTGCAATGGTAAAGAGTGGCCAGGAGCCTCACAGTCATCTCTTTATGTAACAGATACTAATTGCATGCATAGTTGAAGACATAAATTTATTTGGAATTTTGTGAGCATTCGTCTGGACGTTTGGATGTAATATATTAAGACCAAGAATTGAAGGGCGTGTCAACCGGATTCTGCTCATGCACTAAGTATTGATTTGTTAGGTTTTTGTAAATGTTTTAACGCGGTGGTAAGGCATTGTCGACATTTTAATATTTATTTATTTAACTTAAAGATTAAATGTACCTGTCTTGTACTCTTCATTTAATATTTTATATCTTTTTTAATGTTTCCTACCATGGAAATTGTTTTTTATATGAACATTGAATGAAACAGTCAACTTAAAATGATTTTCAACTTTTTCCATCAATACTCAATAAAAAAATAGCTTATAACCACTAATTTCAAGTAACTGATGTGGTTAATTAATTACTTTGAGTATTAAAAAAATCGATAGTGAACCATTAACTCGGGCTGTCTAAGAAAGGTTGTTGCGAAGTGACTTTGGGTTATCAAAAGAAAAAAATCATCACAGTTTCATCATTTTTGGGTAATTGCAATATTTTAAGTTGTAAAATATATTTTAGTAATAATTGACAAATGTACTTGGCCTAATTGACTTTAGGGTGACGTTTATCGGTTGGTTTGGTGAAAGGTTTTTAGTTTACCATATTAATGTATGATTTAAGTGTTATTATAAAGGAAATTATTATTTTATACCTCTTGTTATTATTTGAATAACTTTGAAAGTGTAGATAACGAAAAATCTAGATTTTTCGTGTGAAGAAAAGTTTTAGTGATTGTCCCAGCAGAAAGCATCAAATATTGAATGCAAATTTGATTTTTGGATGTCTAATCTTCAGTGAATTATGTTGTGGTATTAAAAAAACTTCAGACATTTTTTTGTCAAAAAACAAAGGGTGTATACCTAAATTTATTTTTGAATACTAATTTGGTACTCAATTAGGGTTTCCTTGGTAAATTTGATTTTTCTGGTAAAGTTTGTCATTTAACAATGGGTTGGGCTGTTTTGTTTACTTTTGGCGCATCGTGAATTTATTCTTTGCTTCATCGATACATTGACAACAAATAGGGTGTGAAACCTAGAACGGTTTCACACCCTATATAAAAAAATATGAACATGAAAAATAAATAGAAATCGTTATCGTACTTTCAAATGTGTCGTGATTATTAATTAAATGTATATTTAATAAGGCAATTGTGAGTTTTTAAAGACTGTTTCTAAGAATGCGATATCGTCGGCGATAACAGTGGCAGTAATCGTTATCAGCTGCGAGCGCGACGAACGGCAGTCGGCCGCGCGCCGCAGCCCTACGCGCCAACCCGTACCACACGCGAACAGTGCCAACCCAGTGTTCTAACCCAACCCCATAACTGTGTGATACCAGTGAAGTGTCGTGACAGTGAATAAAACAACAACAGATTGTATAAAAACACCATTTTAATCTTCTCAACCTTAACAACTAACATGGACTTACGCTACCACTTAAGTAGTAAGTTAGGACAGTCTTTGAGATGAGTAGAGCTACTGATCATGAGATCGGGATCACAGTGGGTGTGCGCGCGTTCAGTGCGCGCTGTGCACGGGCATCGGCGAGGGCAGCAGCCGCAGCACGGGCGCGGGGGGCGCCCGCTCCTTCGCGTGCCTCTTCACGTGCTTGGCGAGGTGGTCGGACCGCATGAAGCGCCGGTTGCACACTCTGCAGCCGAACTTCTTCTCGCCCGTGTGCGTCCTCTTATGCCTGGAGAGCTCGTCGGAGCGGGAGAACCTCCGCTCGCAGCCGGGCCACGCGCACCGGAACGGCCTCTCGCCGGTGTGTGTGCGCGCGTGCGCCTTCAGGTGGGACGACTTGAAGTAGTTCTTCCCGCAGCCGGGGTACGAGCACTCGTAGAGGCGGCGGCGGGCGGCGGGCGCCGGCGCCACCAGCCACAGCGCCGCGGCCGGCAGCAGCGCGCCCGGCACCAGCACCGCGGGGGACGGCCGCGGCGCCAGCGGCACCCACCCCGGCACCGACGCCTTCGGGCACTCGGCGTGCGGCGACGGCACTCGCGCCTCCTCCACTCTCATAGGCGGGCTCGGCACCGGCTCCGGCACCGCCTGCGCCTGCTGCGCGATGTATTTGGTCTGCGAGTAGCTGTGGCCGCGGTTCATTTTGAACTTGAGCGTTTTGAGTATGTTCATGTGCGGCGGCGGCGGCGGCGGCAGCGGCTCGGGGCTGCAGGTGCCGTCCTTGTGCGCGCGCATGATGACCGAGGGGCGGCAGGGCTCCGGCGGCGGCGTGGCCAGCAGCAGCCGCGCCAGCTCGGCGCCGCACCGCTTGCCCCCCTCCTCCTCGCCCTCGGAGTCGGACGGCTGCGGCGTCACCAGCCCCGCGGGCGGCGAGCACTCCCGGGCCCGCTTCACGGCCGCCTTCTTCAGCGGCAGCTCCACCTGCGACAAACACAACACGTAAGTGAACGGTCGCTCGCTCGGCGGGCACGCGCGCGCTGCGTGATCGCGCGCCGCGCTCTTACCCGACTTTCGATTGCACAAATGGCACACTAGAATACATTTCGAAAAATTCTACTGCACTTGGAAAATTTTATTATGACTCAAGGTGCAGTTTACGAAAAGTGACAAACTTTGAAAACTGCCGAAACTCACTTTGTTTTCCATTAACGGCGGCGTCGACGGCGGCGAGAGGGGACCGCAAACTTCGAGTAGAGTGGACATTGTGATCACGTATTGGACATTCACCGTTGGTAAAGTTGTTTGTTTTATTCACAAAAGTTGATTGTTTTGGGTGCGCGTCTCCGCGGTTGGGAGCCGTGCAATTCGCTCAGCGTATGGTAGACGAATAAACCGCTTCGCGGGCTGTCGCGGCACGAAGCATGCGAGGCAGCGGGGCGCGGGGTGTCGGCGGCCAATGGGCGCGGGCGGCGCGGCCGTGCGGGCCAATAGCGTGGCGGCGATCACGCAGCCGCCGCGTGCCGGCGCGTGTTGTTCACGTGCGCGCCGAGTGACGGCGAGGTCGCCGCGTGACGTCACACGGCGCGCCCCCGCGTGACGTCGCACGCAAGGTCGCCGCTCGCTTGCATAGCGAACAATCAATGGCACCCGTCTGTATGCGCCTTTACTATTTTGACAGTGGTGTCGACGACCTTGCGTAAACCAGTTGACAGGACAGTCGCATCGGATGTGCACAATGCACATTGATGGAAATAGTGTTGTTTACGATGAGCACGGACAGGTGAGCAGCCTTGTGCCGATTAGATTGCGCGATTACGCGTTGCGGGTTCATGTTGGGCTGTTTATTTTATTTGTTGATCGTCTAAGTCTCGTTTGGAACATTCTGGATATAATAATAGAAGTTGTTTCTAATCCTAGGTCCTGGACCTATTTCTGGTCCACACATATTTTATAATCAACAATTTCAAAAAACTACAAAAAAGATATATATTTTCAAGTAGGTACATAATTGAAACATTAAGGCCAAAAAGGGCTTTCCTATAGCCATGCTATGCGGCAAGGCCTGTGCCCTGCAATCGTAGGGTTTTTTTATAGTGACTACGTATAAATAATATGAATAGTTACAGAAATTGGCTCATTAATATTTTAAAGGTCATGGTCCAGCCGGAAGTTTTATACAAGAAATAACCTTCTGATGTTAAAAATCCGTTATTATAGAATAAGTCAAGAGGAATATGTTGATTACATGTAGGCTTAATTATTTTCTGAACGAAGTTATCGCAAAGCGTGACTCTACACTATTGAAAAGTGAAATCTTTAAAAATAAATGTTTTTTTCTTTACTCGCGTATACCTAATTTTTAAGATATATAGCCCATAATACTTAAACTGAAAACCAGCTCTGACTAGGTGCTTATCACATGGGTCAGTGTCAGCCACAGATTTCCCAATACAGGAGATGGGGCAAGCCGCGTTAAAAAGTGCGACAAATGTATGCTCAACGAGCATACACTGGCTATAGTTTACGCTCCGTGAGACGAATGAAGACGCACGAATTTTAGAAGAAATTACCGTTTCTTTTCCAAAATGCCATTCTGTGCAATTGTAACATGCCATCATCGCAGTGAATCAGTAAATTTACCAAGAAATATAATATCTTTTCACAGGTAAGAATTGAAAAGTAATTGCGACACTGGGACTGCCTATAAACTTGGCGGCTTGTCCAGTCTAATTGTTATTCGGATGTCTGTGGTGTCAGCTGAGTTGCTTCCTATTGTTAGCATTATTATGCCTGTTATTACAAACATTATAACAAATTTAAGAGAACAATACATTATTTAATTATTATTCACCAGAATTAGCTATCTGCAATGTTAGGAACGTCGTTACATTTATCTAGAACATGTGTAATATTCTTCGAGAATGTTGTATTGGCTCAAGGAAATCATAAGGTGTTATTTAGAATTGATTTACGGTATTTACATTTGTTACTGTTGAATGCATTTGTGTTTTTATAAGATCTTATGCTATGGGAGACTTGAAAGAATAGACGAGATTTAGACGTCGCCTAGAGAGTTGCAGCAAGGGGGTAACTTAATTGGGGTCCGCTTAAAGTTAAGTACTCGCCAAACTTTACGGCCGCTCTGAATATAGTCAAAGTGCTTACTGGGCAGGTATAGTCAAGTACAAATGTATGAATTTTGTAAACTGCGCATCGTCTTGTACGAAGTTCGGAGCGGCCAAAAAGTTTGGCGAGACCGATAGGTAACTTACCTTTGACTTTATCGCATACAATTCAGACATACATGTGTTTTACACAGTTGTAAAAGTTGTATAGAATTAAAAGCGAAATACAATTACTACATATGTTCTAATAAAAGCACATACGAAGTGACTCTACCAACCGGTTTCGTTGTTTTGCAAAGAGCGTAAACTCACTGTTTAGGAATTCGCTTCGGAAATACAGTTTGATTTTGAAATCTTACGTGAGCAGTTCTCAAAGCTATCGTTTAGAAATGGAACACAACCGTTTTGACATAACAATGTTGTGAAACATAAAACATTGCTGGCATCAAGTTTTACTATTATGTTATGTGGTAATCATAATTTATTTTATAACATTATCTGTTGTAGTACTTACCTCAAAGGCACGATCAATTCGCTCATCCGATGGTAAGAGACACTCCTGTCCATAGCTTGCATTGTTGAAGGAAATCAATAAATGTTAATAGTATTTTTCCCTCAACACTGCCCTGCGTCCATCACCCAAGACGACAGATGTTAGGTATCTCTTAGACCCAGTAATTTTACTAGCAACAGTGTTCTTTTCCTGAAATACAGAACTACGTTTCATTACTATTTCACGGGACTACCTACTCGTAAATCTGACACTTACTTACCTAGTTTATCCGCATTTTGAAGGTAAGTAGAGGTGTTATTTACTTTTCGGTTTCGGCTACTGTTATGTATCTGTCTGGAGTAACTAAAGGGTAAATGAAGTGGGTGCAGTTTTATGTCATTAAAACACCTACATTCGAAACAGCCATAACAAATGATATTATATATTAAAAAGAAGGCCACACCACACCACTGTTGACTATCACAGAATGTTGAGGATAATTTGTATGACCTAGTAGTCAAAGATCTTGGACACAAAAATATGTTCGTGGGTGTGTCAGCGGCTCTTGAAGTTATTAAATACACACACAAACACATTTGTTGCTTTAGAGAAAGTACTGGTTGATTGTATGGTGCTATCGATTCATCTACCCATAATATTTATTTTAATTGGTATACATTATCTAGCAAAATAATTATTGGTTCATTGACGCTAACTGACTTTACAAAATACAATAACACTTAACAACATGGTATATTTAACCATTTTGTTATGTTAAATATCTTCATAACATTTCAAATGTTTAGTGTTTGGATATCAAAAACAGTTCTGACAAAGAAAGACGTAAATAGATGCAGGGACTTTCTACGCATGTCGGTGCTGTAGGTGTGCTGCATACAGTTCGGCGACGAACGTGCGCGCGCGCATCGGCCGCGAAAGTGAGCGACCACGCGCGCGACGAGTGATCGCGCGTGGTCCTGCTATAGGCGACAGCGGTTACGGCGAATAAAATGGAAAAGGTATTTCATTACTTCCCTCCCTTTATTCCTTTTCCCTCTCCCTTGAATATTGGTACAAACTCCAACTACCAAATTTCTTTATTAAATAAAGTCGTTACCCGACTAGGTACCGACGATAGACTCGATACTGAGTCGTCTAGGTAGGTACCACCGCAGTGCCAGATATCGTCCCAAGAAATAGGAGAGCTATGCACTTTTATGTTTCAGGATGGGGGCACTGTAGCTAGTGAAATTACCGGGTATAAGATACCTTACATCTGCTGTCTCGGGTGACGGCCGCAGTGCGACATTGACGGAGCATTGATGGAAAACTGTTTATCAGTTGTTGGTCTCAATCAATGCCGCTCTGTCACAGTCGGGCGTATCACTTGCCCACCTGTCCTGACTGTCCTGTTCACTTCGTATAATAACTCCATAAAAAGAAATTGAAAACTAAATTTGAATCGAACATTTGGAACTCAATAAATCTTCATTCAAATACACCTTTTACAGATACCTTTGGATTGTCAATTGTTATTATTATATCCGGTTTGGATAGTTGATTCTCTGACAAGTCCAACTTGTTGATCCTTCGGTGTTGCGATTGTTCATGAGTAGTGGTATCACTAACCATTAGGTGAACCATATGCTCGTTTCGCTACCCATGATATAAATAAATAAATATATCCATTGACATTCACACAGCGCCATCTAGTCCTAATTTAAGCATAAGCATTGTAATATGGGTACTAAACGGTATAAGCGTCGGTGGCTCATTGGTTTGGACTGTTGCTTTCCGATCTGGAGGGCGCAGGTTCAACAACGTACCAATGTAGTTTTAAATTTTCCAAATTATATGTACTTTTAGCCGACGATCTTACAGTGAAGGAAAACATCGTGAGGGAACCTGTGCACGCCTTCGCGCCTTCGAAAAAAATCAAAGGTAGTACGTGAAGTCGGCCAATTCACACTAGGGCCGCGTACACTAGGCCTATACACTCTTTACGGGTAGGCTCGTGGACGTGTAATGAGCTGATGTGATGATGAGTACTTATCAACAGATAAACATACATATTAACCCTCTACTGCATGAATTATTAAAGAGATGAAAAAAAATTTTTGCATTATAAATAAATTTAACAATAACATGATAAATAAATCGATAAAACATAAATATGTTGTTTAATGTAGAAAAAAAACTACGATACCATATATGGGCTCGTATGCAGTCAAAAAAAAAATATAAATGTAGAAAAGGAACATCATCTGAGGTAAACAAAAGTAATATTTATTATTATAAGTCATGGAATGTAAAAAGACAGTTTCTTTTATTGTATTATTGTAGCATAGAACAACTTTGCATTTCATGTCTTCCTAGAACAAGCTATTAAGTGTTCACGTTATTTCTACCACGTAAACCAATGTTAATGTTCAAAGTAATGTTTTTTCATGTTTTAGAAGAAACTGGGGTAACAGGATTGGACAAGGGAGGACTTCCTTGACGACTACTTGGTGGTGATTCAGTTTATGAAGTTTCAGTAGTTTTCTCAATCATAAAATCACGACACTTGTTTTGGTTCTCTTTCAGTAGATATTTAAGCATTAGGCACACGATTCATCCACAGTGATCCAAACAGAAGAATACCATTTTAAGCCTAGTAAACCCGTAATTTACGAAATCTAACGTTTTTAATGTATCGGAACAATATCTAATAATCTGGCTTCTACATTCCCACTCATTCCAATACAAAATATTGTTTTATTACATTCAAGCTGCAGCTAATCGGATAATAGACATAAAAAGAAATACACATATAAATTGTTCTAATTGTTAGTTTGCAATATAAGACGGTTTCACAGACTAACTTTATTATGAACGAATTTTCAAATTTGATTGCTCTACTATCATCAATATGGAATCATTTGTGAAAAGAAATTCAAAGAATTCATCTCTGTACTCAGCTCATAGTGCATGAATTAAGCTCAATATCACGTGTGAAGGTAAGTTGTCAAGATTGTTTGGATCCAGATCTTTGGGTTTCCTCTCCATCTTAGCAACTGGCGTTTTTCGAGGCTCTTTGGCACCTTTTCGTCTCTCGCATAATTCAGTCTGAATGCATACGATACCATATATGTCTAAACATATTTTCGTCGTGCTGCATATGAGCCCATATATGGTACGACATAAAATTGGATGAAAATAATTGGAAATAAGTACAAAAGTATAAAAAATATTGTTGGTAAAGAAGGAGATATTCACTATATAAGCATATTTTTTTATTTACAAATAATATCATTTTGTTGTTGTTTTCTATTCTCAAAAATGTCTCTCGGACACTCGTATTTTGTAACACCGACCACCCGCACAAAACTGACGTTATTTCTAAATATCACCAAATCATAGACATACTTATTGGGTTTTGTTATTGCTCAATAACCAATAAATAGATTTAATAATGTGGAATGGCTTTATTATTATTTGTTTGGAAATAAATCAACAATAAAAAGGCCATACCATATATGGGACCATATGCAGTAGAGGGTTAACTTTGTTTTTGGAAATACGTACAAGAACATGTTCATCACACAAATGTTTGGACTGCCCGGGGATCAAACCCCCTTTGTGTAAGAGCCAAAATCTCAACCAATTACATCACATGGGTCGTCCAAATGTATGTAAAAGTGTATGCGAACTTGGCATTTAATAATTATGTAGATACGGGGCACTTCGACCGTAATGGGATAGTTTGGAATACGGTAAGTATGGCGCCGGTGGCAAGCAGTATTACATTAAGAGGTAATTGGTTTTAATAATAAGAAATTTAATCATAGCACTGTATTATCACAAATAAAATAAATATCAAATTATTTACAATTTAATAATTTACAAAGCTATAGTACCACCCACTACACTAGCGTATAATGTAATCGTCATTATCTTTTCAAATTTAAGAGGACCTTCGTCCGGGCTGTGTACCTTATTAAAAGCGCATTCTAGAAACGATCTAATAAACACATCAAATTATTCTTTGTAAATTTATCCTCAGACACTCATCCAGCGCTATCTAGCCCCAAACTGAGCATTTACGTGCTTATATACATATTTTTTGTAAATACGTATGTACATATTAAAACGCCCAGACCATTGCAATCAGACATATTAATGCACAAAAAATGTACTGCTCAGGGATCGAACCTAGAACCATTGGTGTAGTAGCCGACGTCTCATCATCCATTGATCATCAGTTGAGTCGTCAAATTTAGTCATCGTGTAAGAAGGAGCCGGGTCTCATAACACAGGTATTACACTTAAAAGGAGACTCCAGCCATTGTAGTTATTCTGTAGATACTGATAACATATTTTTCATTTAATTTTCATATGCCACGCCCACCATACCCTTTACCGCTAGCAGCTTATGCCTTGCGGCCGTGACTCACGTACGTTGAACTCGCGCAAGTGTGTGACGTAGCCCCAGTTAGTCACCGACTAAGCGACTGTTGCCGTTTCCTTTGTACATCAGGTTTGAGAGAATGCGACCGACTTGGTGCAGTGCGAGTGATGGCATTGAGTAATGGACACGAAGCTTGGTCGATCGCTACGCTTATGAAATCGTTGAGATTTTGGCATGTTGCGCTATAGTCTGGACACAGTACTGATGGGGCGCTGAGGGTACTTACAAATATATACCAAAGAAATGTACTCTATTAATTTTATGAGTAAATTCTTGATTATGATTAATATATAAAACAAAATAGTGCCATTTGTACCATTAACCGCATTGTCCAATGGTACAAATGGGACTGTGCGACAAAAAGAGTGCACATCGGGTGTGAACCCCGTTCCTTGGTGAATTTCAAAGCATAGAATAATTAAAGCTAGCCTAAGTTATTCTATTTCAAAGCAACCTACTAGCGCCATCTAGTATTTTTAATAAATATGAAGTTACACATGTGATGAAAAGCGCCATCTTTTGATTGCTCGTAGTACTGTTATGTCACCGTACATGCTACTTAATTCACCGTGAATCAGATAAGCATAAGTGATATGTAGTCAGTATATAACGCCATAGATGGCGTTACAATCGCTGAAAATTTGTAAAGGCGACTACGATCGTAGCATACAATGGCGTGGCAATAATGTAGCAAAATAATTTCTGCGATGTTATTCTCTCTCTCTCTCTTCAACCTATCGCAGTCCACTGCTGGACATAGGTCTCCCCCATTTTGCGCCAGATATCCCGGTCCTCCGCTTTTCTCATCCAGCTCCACCAGCGACCTTCCGCAAGTCGTCGGTCCATCGGGCCGGAGGGCGTCCTACTTTACGCTTGCCAAGACGCGGTCTCCACTCCAGAACTCGTCTGCTCCAACGGCCATTCGTAGCAACACAATACCGAGGCTTATGGTAAGATTTTGTTTGTGTTCAAATGTAATTTTACACAAGACTCCCTAATATAAGAGACTTTGACATTTAAATAATAGAATTAATTTTACAATAGATTTTCTTAAAAATTTTGACTGATAAATAGACATAGAATTACTACAACATGTTCAGTTACAAGGCTTTAGTCATTGCTGTTTAAAAGAAGATATTTTATATTTAAATAGTGTTTTAAATCTCTCTTTCAATATTCGATATTGAAAGTTAGTCCATTTAATAAAATAATCCTAACTTTATATTAATTAAAACCGTGTCTTTTGCCTACATTACGATTTTGATTGAATATGAGAGCGCCATCTGGTGAATTTTTACGATAACATTTAAAAGGACTCGTTGAAGTCTTTTGTTTGCTAACTCAATGATGATTTATCTTTCATGAATAAAATTGATGAGTACACAATTTTTGGTATTTAGTTAAGAGGTTATTAATACGATACAGTAACTGTGACCCCTGGTATAAGATACTTTCTTTCAGTTAAACTTACCCTACACGTTTATCCAGTGTCAGGCTGTCAGTTAGCTTTATAGTCCATACCGAATTTAAAATAATTCGCGTTAGTTAAGATACAAACTTATTTATTTTATCTAGGATATTATATTGTATATTAATTTAATTTTTGTCTAAAAAATATAAAGCAGCCTAAGATTTTCCTAATTACATCAGCTACCTACTAATGAAGGACGCGTTGGAATCGTTCCAGCCATTTCAGAGATTCGAGTACGAGCATATATTATTATTTGGTTTATTTCTAGGCGGGAAAATTCGCCGGGCTGTGTCGGTAATTTTAGTTCTCTTACGGATTACATCATTTCTGATCTTATCCCTAAGAGAGACAGTAGACTATTCAGTGCACAGGGTTTATTTAAAATAAATATCCACTGATATTCTCACACCGCCATCTAGCCCTAAGTTAAGCGTGAAGCCTGTAGTATGGGTACTAAAAAACGGATAAACATACTTAAATACTTTTTTAAATACGTCTGGTCTGGGTGTTTTTTACGTATTATACGTAGAAAACACCCAGACCATTACAAACAGACATGTTCATGCACACACATGTTTGTACTGCCCGGGGATCAAACCCGGAACCCTTGGTGTTGCAGCCGACGTCTCAACCACAACACCAAACACAAATTAACTCAGTCAAAACAAAGTAAAAAATTCAAAATCCAATTATCCAATTAAGGCTTAACAATAAGCACTTAAATCTCAAAATAAGTGGAAACCAATTATATAATATAGAAGCCCAATGTTTTTTATAAGTTTTATTCGTGGCTCGGTACTGAGTTGTCTAGGCAGTGCCAGATGTCGTCCCGTAAAATAAAAGTGTTTTACAATTCTGTGTTTCGGAATGAGGGCACTGCAGCTAGTAAAATTACCGGGTATAAGAGACCTAGCATCTGTCGTCTGGGGTGTAGAGAGCAATGCGGCGTTGATGGAGAATATTAATCGTCTATCAGTTGTTTGTCCCAATTAATGCCGCTCTTTCATGGTCAGGCGTATTACTTACCATCAGGTTATCGCCTTGATCGTCCAGTACACTTGGTAACAAAAAAGTAATCAACGTTTTAAACTGTGCAGGTAGACTCTTGTATACACGTACCTACTGCGAGAGTACTGACAATCGTCAGAACCTTTGTTTCTAGTTTATTATATTTCACAGATAGGAAAACGAGCACATTGATCACCTGAAGGTAAGTGATGTCTCTTAGACACTCTGGAGGAGCAATCAATTAAAACCTACAAATAGTAACATATGGTAAATGACTGCTTGCCTATAAAATACACTAGGGTACTGTAGGTTTAAAGAAATGTATTTTTCATACAAAGTTAAATAGTTTATTTACAATGAGATATGAATATTACATTAAATTTTGTTCATGCTCTAGTTCTGCGGCCTTAATTCACAGTTTATGGATATAGTGTTTAAGCTTGAACTCATATTCATTTATGCTGTGACAATCTTTAGTATCGCATGGTGGTACATTGTACGAATTATAGGCGATTTCATGTGCAGATACAAAGTGCAGATGTTTTTTTATTCATCATGGGCATGCTCTTGAGCACAGACTATCATTTATATTTTTCTTGACATATATTATTACCGTATATGATGGCTGAACGCTTCAACATATCTGATAGCAGGGAATTAGACCGGCTCTCTGCCAGCACCAGCTCACGTAGTAGTTACGGACCTCCCACTATCCTAGTGGAAGAGACGTGCTCTAAGATGAAGCGAGTTTGCCCAGAAAAAGTCTATTCACCCGATTTTTAAATGCCACGGGGTTGTATGTGGCATGATTACTTGTGACATGAAGTCACAGTGCCTAAGATAGCAGAACAGTTATGGACAGAGGAATAGATGATGAAACGCAGCCAACCTAATTACGCAATCATCCCCAATAAAAGACAACATTATGAAATTTACATTTTAATTGTATACAAGCTTCAGACACAAAACGCATTAGTAAATATCTTTAAAGAAAGTAACACAGGATTTTCAGCATAACTATTAAAGGACTTTGCATCGAATAACGAACAAATTTCTTTAAAAACCTCTATCGTATAAAAAATATATGTACGTTATCCGACGCTCTTACGGTGAAGAAAACATCGTGGGAAAACCTTCATGCACGCCTGCGAAGGTTGTGTGTGAAGTCGTCCAATCCGCACTGGGCCCGCGTGGACGACTAAGGCCTAATCACCCTATACGGGTAGGCTCGTGCCCCTCGGTGGGGACGTTTAATGAGCTGATGATGTTGATGATGAATGTTTTCGTTTACGATGCGATATATTATTCAATAATAAGAATGAAAAATAAGTACACTTTAGTTCTATAATGCTAAGTTATAGTATTCAGCAGAACAGTTATGGATGAAGAAATAGAGGTATGAAGGAAATCCAGTAGGATTTAGATAATTAGACACACAATCCATTTTTTTCTTAAGTTATTAGAGAAACCTTAGTTGCTAACTTGTGCCCTAGGTACTCTTACTTACCATTATTTTCGATTTTGGCCGGAGATGGCCTTTACAGCTTCATCGTGAGTGTTAGTTCATATAGCTCTCGCTTAACCGGAACCTCATACTATTAATTTGGTTAAAATTGTAGCCAAATCAAATTCTTTTAAAAAGTCTCTTTGTACAATTTTTATTAAATATCAGATACACAGTTTGCCTGTATCATAGTTTATAATAGACACTCTAAGTGTTTTTTTAATAATATACAATTATTTAAAAATAATCTGTCGTATACAACCTTGCAGCATAAAGCACATCCCACTTTAGTCAGAATTTTTCCAACTTAAGGCTTTTGCGACTGGGACGAGGGGCGATGATGATATGTTACAAGTGCACAATTTAATTGCTAACCTGTGATCGAATGCTTAGTTAAAATACCATCTCTACCTGTCATAAAAGAAATATTTTTTAAATCTGTATCATACACAATTTTGAAGTATTAAGCAAAATCCACACTTTTTACCCACCACGTTAAAGCTTTCGTATCTGGGGGCGGAGGAGGGGTCGTTCCCCCTAGCTTTGTCCCCCCCGGTAACAAATTGGATTTAAAAAAAAAACTCACTCGTCGCCCCTAATCAGAAAAAGATATCAGATCATAATTAGAGCCAAGCTTCTGAATCAAAATGGCCTAACTCTACCGACTCTAGATTCAACTTATCTTTAACTCAGGGCAAGCCTTATGTGGTCGTCTTGGCAATACTAACTCTTAGGAATACCGATTGAATATAACCAAGAAGTGAAACTGATTAAAAAATGCTGTCCACTGAAAAGCACTAATCGGACTCCTCCTAGGTAATCATGGTCTCATAGTACTTTTTTTAACGTTATAATAGACAGTAGACGATAAGTTGTTTGAAGGTTAAAAAGTTATTTAAGAAACAATAATGATTATTGTACAGTTGATTAAGTTATAAAGTTAAAGTTTAAATTCCCACTTGTCACCTGGGGGGGTCAAAGCTAGGGGTGACGAGCGGGAATGACCCCGCATTACAAACATACGTAAGTAAGTTAAGTTAAATATATAATTTATGTGTAAATACACACTCTGCATCTGTTGGTAAGCCAATTTTAATTTCCATCGCGTATAAGCTTGAAGTACAAAACTCATCCCACACTTCAAAAAGGAGTAGGTTCTCATTCGAGCATTTCTATTTTGTGTTTGTTACGCGATTACTCCGCCATTTATTAATCGATTTTAATAATTCTTTTTTGTCAGAAAGAGGGTACTTCAGAGGTGGTCCCACTTTAAGGACGTCAGGATCTGATGATGGACACCAGAGAAATCAAGAGATTTTTTTAAATTGTTTCCTCGCGGATATCTCTGTCATTACAAATCTATTTTGATCATTATTTTTTTGTTTGAAAGAGGAGACTCCATAGGCAGTATCTTGATAAAGAATCGATCAAAATTATAAAAAAACTTCAAACTAAAAAAGCTAAACATATAACCGTGTAGGTACTAAAATTTCAATAAAAGCGTACTAAGAGACCTCTCTCATATAGTTTCATTTCTGATTTTATTACCAATTTATAAATTTGTAAATTTCCTATAGTTGTTCATTTTTAAAACTATTTCTCATGGTTATGTAGGTCTACTAGTATTTTTTTTCTAGGTATACGGATAAGTGATGCTATTAACACTTACGTACAAATATTTGATCAAATTAAAAGTGTAATAAGTATTCTTCTAGGTTCACCCAGATGATTTTAGAACGAAAAAATTCTTAATAACTCGGGGTAATTCATTTAGGTCAATAAAACAAACTTATAGTAAATTTTAAACACATAATAATTAATTACATCACTTATCAGTTTTCTACCGGTAATATTGACTGCACCCTCTATCTTCCGGTTATAAAAGACATATTTACTTTAAAAACTATCATAAACAATCTTGAAGTAAAGCGCTACACTAGTTGTAAACTTTTTGCCCAACTTAAGGCTTTCGGGGCGAGGGGCGATGGGCGGGCCCTGTAGCGCACGCCCCGCCGAGTAGGCCGCGCCAGTGCCGCGCCGACTGCCGCCGCGTGCGCCCGTGTCTGTCGCGTGTGTTGTGCTTCTGTCATGTATCGAGAATAGGACATGTCACGGAGAAAGCAGAGCAATCCAAAGCCGTTAAAACGTGAGTTTTGTGTTGGATACATTGGAATCTGGGAATGAGGAGAATTTTAGCAAATAACGTAGGTTTTAAAAAATTAACAGGGTTTGAAACTTAGTTGCGATATTGGAATTTTATTAAATAGGAATTGTTTAAACTTAACTTTAAGTTAACTTGATACGAAGTCGCAGGATTGAAAACAAACCCAAGTAGTTAAAACGCGACTAACTTCTACGGACAAGAACGTTATAAGTTGTTGAAATGAGTTTGAAAGAGTGAAGGGGGTGTGACTTGATATAATTAGTGTAGGTTGTTAAAATATTAAGAAAGTTTGTAACTTAAGTTTGAGATTGGATTGTATTAAATATAAATTGTACTTTTGCAATCTAAAAAAAACACTAAAATAATTTTGAAACATAAGACAAAGTTAAATTCAAAGTAGAGCAGCTCCAAGCCGTTAAGACGTGAGTTTTATTTTTGTTGAAATGAGTTGGCGTGATAGAGATTTTGGTGAATATTATCGTTTTATTTAAATTAAATGTTTTTAAAATTATTACAGTCTACGCATAATTGATCAAAATATGAATTGAGCTTTAACTGTCTTATAAAGAAATGATATAGGTACGTAGTTTTCCGCCAAAACAAAAAGTTGATTTGGTATCTCGTAATGTTTTGATTTGAGAAGAGTTTGTAACTTGACAAAGATTGTAATGTTCCCATATTAAGAAACTAACGTCAAGTTTTGTAAATAACATGTTAAATGTTTAGTCGGTACCAATTAACAATTGATTTGACTCGAGCAATTTGTAACTTAGATTGCAAATAAACAGAATATGACCTATCCAATACTTTAAACACATACACATACAATTATTATAACGAAACTTCATCGATTTTATTGTTCGCAACACACAAAGTTCCCAATTTCAAATCGTTAGATAATTTCAATAGTATCTCAATATTTACTTGGCTACACTTAAACGACCAAATCAATTATTTTAAAAATCGACATCGTCGTTTAAGTTTAACAAAAATATTTACTTCCAAATGTAAACAATATTCCGGCCCGATGGACCGACGACTTGCGAAAGGTCGCTGGTGGAAGCTGGATGAGAAAGGCGGAGGACCGGGATGTCTGGCGCAAAATGGGGAGACCTATGTCCAGCAGTGGATTGCAATAGGTTGAAGAGAGAGAGAGAGAGAGAGTAAACAATATTCATAGGTAAATATTTTTTACCGACTTCAAAAAATGAGGTTCTCAGTTTAACCTGTTAGTATGTATGTATGTTTGTCCGCGATTATCCCGCGTTTGGTTGAAGCGATTTCGATGCGGTTTTCGTAAATGAATTTGTTACATCAGGATAAGGTTTTAATACTTCAATTATTGTTTTGATTATATTTAAAATACAGTTTTTATCACTTTCGCAATCTAACTGGAAAACACTCAAGTGTTCTGATTATTAACCTTAACTGTTAACATTTCACTGACATTAACAAAATTACGAAAGCCTAAGTTTAGTAGATTTTATATCTACTAAATTAAGTAAAGGATAAGTACTAAAATATTTATTTATTAGATTCTTTAGTTAGTAATTGTATATATAATGTAATCAAGTAATGAACCTAAGTTGATAAAATTTTTGATTGTTCTTTATAGGTTGTTACAATTGTTAGAATAACAACTGTATGATAATTATTAACTTGCTAAAGATCACTACTATCATTATAAATATTCACTTACTTTTGAAAACTGTGCAAAATATTGTAATTTTTATATTATTAATTGTATTATTAAACTGTAAATTGAATATAAAAGATATATATTATTTTATTTCACAATCATACATTTGAATAAGTTTAGTTATGTCACAGATTAAATAATATATACGTTATGTTAAGTAAGCTATGTCGCAATTTATTGTTTTCTCATTACCAGTATATAACTAGTGTATACAAATAGTTAGAAACATTATTTAAATGATTTTAACAATATATAACACTACGCACCGTATGTTACACACACTAGCTAACACTGGGAACATAAATATATGAAATATGAACAAACTGAATAAATTTAAATTAATTTTCTTGTTTGAATGTTATCGTGGAAAATATAAGAAGAAGTATTGATTAAAGTCGTTTTTGACCGGTAATCAACCATCATTCGAGCGCGGTATTCATGTGTAGATATCGACATCATCATCAGCTCATTAAACGTCCCCACCGAGGGGCACGAGCCTACCCGTATAGGGTGATTAGGCCTTAGTCGTCCACGCGGGCCCAGTGCGGATTGGACGACTTCACACACAACCTTCGAATCTCTTAGCAGGCGTGCATGAAGGTTTCCTCACGATGTTTTCCTTCACCGTAAGAGCGTCGGATAACGTATAAATATTTTCGAAAATTCGAAAACACATTGGTACGTGTCGGGATTTGAACCTCAGTCCTCCCGGTAGGAAGGCCACAGTCCACACCATTGAGCCACCGACGCTCAATGGTGTGGACATAAAAAACAATAAATAATTGAGATATCGACATAAAAAACAATAAATAGGTATTTAAATTACAATGTAAGTTTTTAAGTTAACCTAAGCTTAGCTCTAATTGTTTATGACAATCAGCTGTTTGCTATATTAAAAACGCAATTCGTGGTAAATATTACACAGATTAGATTCGAAGCAACAATAAGTGACTGTATTATATTAAAAAAAACAAGACATTAAGATTATTAAATTTGCATATAAAAATTAAATTGTGCTCTAAAGTATCATGACGTGTATTTGTAAACAAACACCTGGTTAAGTATAGATCAGTAACATAAATGCATACTTGAACAAAATTTATAATAATAATAACTTTATTTCACTCACAAGCATAAACACAACATCAGAATTTATCATTTTAACAACATAACAGTTGGACACAATTTCAGTTTGTGAGCGACTGACGCCTGTTATGGGTATATACATCATCATCATCATCATCATCATTACAGCCTAATTATGTCCACTGCTGAACGAAGGCCTCCCCTAATGATTTCCATCCATCTGCTACTCGCCACCTTAACCAGATCATCCGTCCATCTGGTTGGGGGTCGGCCTACGCTTCGCTTTCCGTTACGTGGACGCCACTCGAGAACCTTTCCGCCCCATCGGTTCTACGCACTATGTGCCCTGCCCACTGCCACTTCAACTTGCTAATCCTCTATATATGTATCCTCCGGTATATACATACCGGTATTTATTTCGTCCAGTGAAACATAGTTTTAAATTATGTATGTATAAATAAATAATTGTGGTTGTTTCTATGTATAGTGGGTGTTCTCTATGTATAATATGTATGTATTTACAAAAAAAATGTATATAAGTATGTATATCCGTTGTTTAGTACGCTTAGTACAGGCTTCACGCTTAACTTGGGGCTAGATGGCGCTGTGTGGATGTCAGTGGATATTAATTTGTTATTTTTAATTATGGTCTAAAGTATCATACCCTATGATTGTCACTAAGCTTGCGCTAAGATCTTAATGTTTTTATTTGATTCAGAGGTAAGCCCAATCTCGCCATCTCTTAAAATAATATTACTCCGCGTTTTCTGGTACAAAAAGCTGACGTGTCATTCATTATAGTACTCCTGTTTTAAGAGATGGCGGTAGCCCCTCAGGTCTTTTAAGAATACTTAGGAATGTCAAATGAAGCTACCACTGGTTCGGACCGTAGTAATTTACTCAGAAGAATGTAATATGAAACTCAGTGGTAACTCTTTTCAAAAAATGATAGTATGTGCAGTATGATATAGCTTCTCATCTCACCATGACCTTATCTCTGCAGTGCTACTTAATCATCAACCTACGATGATGATGATATGGTTTCTATTCAAAATAGTTATCTAAAACAAAACAGATTCGTATGTATAATCAATCAGGTGATCGTCCTGACCGTCCTGTACACTTTGAATATAAAACAAAATCATTGGTTTATCATCTAGTTCGGGGTTTTCCCCAAAAGCATTATTTGTTTTTCCGTGGACGCCACTCGAGAACCTTCCCGCCCCATCAGTCTTCACATGTTTATTAAATGCAATAATTATGATTTTTAAATTTGTTCTGACAAAAATAACTTGTGTGGACAATTTAAACAGCCATTATACCTCGTCACGATATCGCTGTGAGGCGATAAGCTTACAATCGAAGAATACATTAATGTGAGATAGCGGTTTAACGAACTCCCGCGCACTTTGATTTGTCCGTACATATGAAAGAATATATTATAAATAACCAGTATCACTTGTTACCTTGGGGGTTTTGTGTGTTACGTCACCTTTATTTGGTCCGGTTATATGGGAATATTGATTGTATGCGATTGCCTTAATTAGTCAGGTAACCTGTTGAGCTCAGATTTAGATAGATGCTTGATCCTAGATTGGCTTATATTTATTTTTATTATTAGGAAATTACAAATTACATTTTCGACTTATTACCAAAATTTTACAAGTCTTGTTTTATCAAGAAAACAAAGTAAATATGAAATAATATTCTATGCGCGTCAACAACAGATAGCATTTTCGCAAAATTTTCATAATTTTCATTACGTAGATAAAATATTCACTTTTACTGATTTCTCAAGCAATACAATTTAAATTTTGAAAATATGAATTGATACATGAAAAATTATATTAATAAACAATACAAAAATACAATTAATGATGGCACTCGAGAAGCAAATTTAATAAATTTAATTTCTATACAAATTTTAGGAAGAGCTTAAATGTATGGCGTTGCAGAGTGACCGGTAACGCGCGTAAGGACTTGTCAAACCTACAGGGATTCGCGACGATGGCTCTTGCTTGGGGTGTAGGGAGATTGTAAACGGTGTCGATGTTATGAGATTTAAACAAATTTGAGGTACCCAATGGAAAAAATACATGCTCTTAGACTTGTCGTATAGCATAATGCCCGTGGCTGAGACTACACAAGGTTCTGGCGTCTGGGTGCTTGTAAAATCTTCTTTTCGATATAGCCTAAAGTAATAGCTAAATAGCATATATGTATATAATGAATTAATATTTTAAGTAAATGGTATTTTACACGAAGATACTTTGGACTTTGGTTGTGACCGTATTTAGTTTGGCTACTATTAAATGTATCAACGAATGTTTCTTCCATACAACTAGTTGTTAATTTGCCAAGGTATTTTTAAGTTTAACTACTTCAATGTGGTTTTATTAATGTTTAATGAATTCAATTAAATAACCTAAATAAGAAAATGAAATAATTAAGCACTAAATAACTAGCTTTTCATATTATCATGCTATTGTAAACAAATGACAAATAATATCATTTAAATAAACTCATTTGAATTTATAATGAATAGTATTCATTCTCATCTGATAAATAATAAATCGTACTACTGAATGGAAAGAATTAAGATATTATTTTTATCAGTACGTGGAACATTAATGGCATAGTATAGTATCGTTTGTTGATTTATGATTTCCAATATTCATTATATCTTCTACGTACCCTTTTCATGTTTTAAACGAATCTATGAATTCTTTGTATTACAATTTATACATTAATTTCGGTTATTAATTGACGACCGTTAATGTCGACAAATAGAAAAAAAGTGTAAACTATAGAAAAAATCCGAGCTAAGTAATTTATAATCACTACATAGTATTAAAAAAAGTCACTTTGTCTGTTCATATATCCCTATATATGCTTAAATCTTTAAAACTACGCAATGGGTTTTGATGCGGTTTTTTAAATAAATAGAGTGATTGGCGAGGAGAGTTATGTTTAATAGAATCCATTAATCAGCATTGCACCCGTGCGAAGCCGGGGTGGGTCGCTAGTAATATTATAAATGCGAAAGTAACCCTGTTTGTTCAACTCTCACGCCTTAATGGCTAAACGGTTTTCGATGAAATTCAGTATGGTATTTTAGATATCATCTAGATATCTAAAGCAGTGTAAAAATAATATTCTGCTTTCGTAACCAGGAAAGGGGAACCGCGCTTCCCTAAATTTAAGGATTGCGAAGACACGGGCAAAAGCAGTAGTATTTTAGAATTTCTTAGTATTATTTTTAGGATGTGCTTGTCGAGAAAAGGTGGGACCGGGATATCTGGTATAGTGGGAAACCTTCATCCAATGTTGGACTGCAATCGATTGAAGAGAGATATAAAATTTATATGATATAAAATTGGACGCCATTACAATCGCACATTAAACATGTTCACAGTATAAACAAGGATCTCAATAAACAATAGCACAGTATAACGGCCATACTATATGTATCTAGAAAGTTGTTTATCTTAGGTTAACGATACGCTATCTGCAGTGACCCGTTATCTGTTCTCGGAGGTAAACAAAAGGTTTGATAATCATTGTTTTTAAATGTTCAGTTTAATTGGTAACTTTAATGATGTGTTCTAAATTTACTTTGAGCCCAAAGTACATTCAGGTGCAAAAAAAGGAAGGAATAAGGTTTTAATAACTTTGATATGTAAAACGAATTTGAAGACATATAGTAAGTATATACAAACATAGTTATACCAATAATGAATTCTACTCCATAAAGGGTTGGTAGCAATATAAGATCAATGAACAATTAATTAAACAAACCCTGGTTTCAGAGTTTTTTTTATGTCATAAAGTCAGTTCATTTTATGACATAGAAAACGGTCGGTTCGCTCAGCACGTGGTAAGTGATACGCGTCAGGCGTGACAGAGAGGCAGTGTTGAAGGAAATAAATATTGGTAGTTAAATAGTGGTAGTTAGTATTTTCTGTCAACTGTCAACAGGAGCAGAGGCTACCACCACCCGAGAGGGCAGATGTTAGGTCTTTCATACTCAGTGATTTAACTATGTATAGTGTCCGAAACAATAAACTGCGAAGCATTCCTATTTCACGAGACGATATCTGGTACTGCGGTGGTACCTACCTACACCTACCTACACCTGCTGTAATTCTGCCTGGTTTTTGTGAACCTTGCCTTTTGCCATTTTTTGAATTGGTTTTATAATGTATTTTTTACTGATATGAGTATTTACCTTTTTTATATTATGGGAGCTCGTAATTAATACTTTAATGATGATAAAATATCCTCGGTTCCTTTAGTCAAATCATCATCATCATCATCATCAGCTCATTAAACGTCCCCCACCGAGGGGCACGAGCCTACCCGTATAGGGTGATTAGGCCTTAGTCGTCCACGCGGGCCCAGTGCGGGTTGAACGACTTGACACACAACCTTCGAATCTCTTCGCAGGCGTGCATGAAGGTTTCCTCACGATGTTTTCCTTCACCGTAAGAGCGTCGGATAACGTACATATATTTTCGAAAATTCGAAAACACATTGGTACGTGTCGGGATTTGAACCACAGCCCTCCCGGTAGGAAGGCGACAGTCCACACCATTGAGCCACCGACGCTCACCTTTAGTCAAATATATGTTATGAAGTGATTAAATATATCAAAAATCACTTACAATAGTCACAATATACAGATAATATCAACAATTATAATAACAGTAACAATAAATAAATATAAAATAAATATTTGAATACGGATATTTTATGTTTCAAACAAATAAAGGTACGTGTGTACCTACACGAAAAATGTCAACCCAGTCGAAATGCGTATTAATTTTTTATGGTGCCCTTAACGTATCCGCGGACCTTTGAATTGGTATCTATGGACCTTAAAGTAATCCGACATCATCTCTGTACACCCAGACAGTACAGTCGGTCGCGAATTATACGCGCGGCGAAGTCAAAGGCTCATTGTGAGTGTAGGGTTGTCAGTCCAAATGATATTTGTTAAGAATTGGTCTTCTTTTAATTTGTAAACTTTCTTATGAAACATGCAAAGGGAAGAACTGGCTGCACACGGTTTTTTATATTGGGAGCCAGAGCTACATTAATTCCTCAAAAGATTTAAGTAAATTAACTTGTTTTTTTATGGTATAGTAGGCAACAAGGAAACGGCTCATCTCATATTACGGGCGAATGCTTAGTTTGGGGCTTGATGGCGGTATGTAAATGTTAGTAGCTATTTATTGTTTAAGTTATTGTTAAAGATATTTAGAGGCTTACAAATGAGAAATCGATAGTGTAGCAGCTTTTACTTTTGGTTGGGTCTTTTTTCGGATGAACTTTTCGCTCTTGGCCGATGGCGTTCATAGTTTCACCGGGCTAGCGATTGCAGATGGCCTAAAAAGTGTAAGCAATGAGCCTTATATCCTCCTAGAGTGGGAATTGACCTTTGGCTTGGGCGTTGGTACTTTTATTGATACGTTGATCACTTTATAAATTTTGTAATGGGGATGTAAACTAAAGCCATTTTTTAAATGCTAATAATATAAACTTAATGAATTTTTTATATTATTCAAAAGCAAATTAATTGGAAATTAAACTTTGTAACAAACGACAAATTTATTGATTAATAATAAGATTTTTGTACACATTAACGTATGTAATGTTTTATTCACAAATAATGGAATATTCGTTATAATTATATCCATTTAAAGTAATCTTATTACAGGCTTATTCCTAATTTGATAAAATGGCACTGTATGCCAGTAGATTAACTAATATTTAGTTATTACAGTTTTCATACATTTGCCAACCCTGCGATGCGCGGGCGCAGGTTGTACGTAAACGAGCCCGCCATTGTGCGCGGAATTATGCTTTCCGCGGATTCTGCGCACTGTTTATGATGATAGCGAGACTATCGGCGGTGATGTCACAGCTTGTGTATAGCACATTTCCATGGTTTAGCTGTGAACAGATATTCTAACCCCTTAGTGTTACGGTTGCTTTTAAAAAGCATGCCAACTTGCTCAATTAGGTGATCCCGCATTGGATTTGTCGAGGTATTTTCGGAATTCAACTAAACTTCTATTATAATTGAATAATATTCTACTATTATGCTTTCTTTTTTTTCTTTTTTTCTAGTGTATTTCAGTCTACATCCATCTTGTCCACTTTATATTATTTTGCAGACCAATTGAATGAAATCACATTTATTTCATTTCATTTATTTTTCATTGCATCACATATGTATTCCATAAGATCTTACATTAGTTGGTTGTGAAACCCTGAAAGTGCGTCGCAATTTAATATTAACATAAACATACAATTATACCTATATATTGATTTTGACAGTTAGTGCATTATTTACTTAGTCAGTCAATAACAAATTAATATCAATATCAGAATGTCAAAAAAGAAGATTATGAGATATTATTACATTAACAATAATAATAAATCCAAAACAAAAGACAAATAAAAACTTTACACTTGTCAAAAAATATGTTTGTCAATATAATAATAGAATGTGTCCAACAAAAAAATAATATGTCTCAATAATAAAAATAATTTCGAAATAAAAAATATTTAAAAAATCAAACTAAATAAAAATAACGTTCAATCATATTTGAAATCAAACACAACACAACATACTGGTACACAGACCGACATTTCCCATAGGTATCCACTTATAAGGCAAATAATGCCTAGTAATCTAAATATGTTAGATTATTTATTTTTATCATTTATATATTCTTGTAGATCGTAGTAGCACTTTTTTTATGCTATAGCAGGCAAACGAGCAAACGGCTCATCTGATGGTAAATGTCACCGCCGCCCATGTACATTTGCAATACCAGAGGGCACTGAAATGCGTTGCCGGCCTTTCAAAAATTCACTTGCCTTGTAAAAATATTTTTAATAGGTTAATATATGTGTTGTTATTTTTTTCTGTTTTTATATGTTCAGGTAATTGGTTGTACAACTGTATTACGCACTAGACCTGCGAGATAACATACTTTAACCAACTTATATTTTAGTAAAAACATTCAAATTAAATTATACATTAATAAATAATATGGCAGCGTCTTCTTTAGTTCAAAGTAAAAAATACTATGTTTATACTGGTGTTTTCTATGTATAATATGTGTATATGTGTTTTCTATGTATGATATGTATGTATTTACAAAAAAAATGTATATAAGTATGTTTATCCGTTGTTTAGTACCCATAATACAGGCTTCACGCTTAACTCAACAGGCCAAACCACTGAAGCGCTTTTTTTTCAAAGCACCAAAACTCATATTTTTAGTTTAGTATTTTAATCGTTTTTTATTATATTTTTGACGTTCATAAGTGCTTTTTGTAAGCCTAATTTGAAATAAATGTTTTTGACTTTGACTTTGACTCGGGGCTAGATGGCGCTGTGTGAATGTCAGTGGATATTTATTATTTTACTATTTTCGATTTCGAAACGTTTCCGGAAATAGGATTTTTCTCTTTTGTGTTTTGGGATGAGGGCACCGTAGCTAGTCAAATTACCGGGTATGAAAGACCTAACATCTGTCGTCTCGGGTGATGGGATCGGGGCAGTGTTAGCAAAAAGGTAATGATATGATTACATACTATTATTATTGTCTTCAAAACTGCATGTGTCATAGTCAGGCGTATCACACCACCAAGTGAGCGAATTGACCGTCCTGTTCACTTAATGCCATAAAAAAATTAATAAATTGTTTATTTGATTATGGATACATTCGCCTGTTATACATACTTAGTCTTGGTTCATCATCATATAACCAAGACTAAGACTAAGTTATACATACTTAGTCTTGGTTATATGTATTTATTTCTAATTTCAAAATCAAACTTTAAAAATGTTGCCCTATCAATTGCAAATATTATCACGGCGCTATTCATTACTCATCCCTAAATCTCTTCGCGGGTCTTTACGACCATATGTTCAGTCCAACCCTCGCGTTCCCACGGGGTCGCGTGCCAACCCTGACTTTGTCGCGGGGTTCCAGTGACCGGGCAGTAATTATTGACTTTATGACATTGATGGTGCGAGGGGTTAAGATAATGGTTTAGAAAGTGTCCGTGAGGGGAGCGTTACTGTTGTAATACTTCGTCCCGCAGTGGCTTAGCGAGATTTTTGTCAGCAGCGAAGGTTCTTTGGTTAGGTCATTTTAATAGTTATTAGAAGATTTGCGGTTACGGTATTTTTTATATTTTTCTTCGTTTTTTAACGTTTTCTATGTCTCTATTATACATTTTCTCTACTTAAGTTTGAGGTTTTTCCACACGGGTTATTAAAATATTATTCGGTAGATGGCGCTTTAAACCTTTAATATGGAAACAACTGATAAACATACTTTTTTTGGTAATACTCAGATTCACCCAGACCATTACAAACAGCCATGACGTTCATGCTCACAACTGTATGTAATACCCGGGGATCAAACCTGGAACCCTGGGTATAGTAGCCGAACGTCTCGATCACTACACCACATGGCTCGTCAAAAATATAATTTAAAATAAACAAAAACCTGACTGCTAAAAATACACACTTAAAATTGAAAAATGAGTTCTACCATATAGTGCAAACATTATATATTTTCATGGTATTGAAGGCGAGAGAAAAAAATGACAAAAATATTTATTAAGATAATTTATTATACATAATTAATTAACACATACTAGCTTACTATTTAGGTACATATATATAGTAAAGCCATGAAAAGGTATTGAAGATTTGACTGTGAGAGTACTGTATTTTCTGTTTTCAAAAGCTTATGACTTTTAAGCTTAATATTTCGTACACGAAGCGTAAGTTGTATCGAAAAATGATTTTTACACTCTCATACTATTTTTGAAAGACTTATTCAACGATATTCCACTTGATGGGATAGGAAAACATTTTAGATTTCAAACTTACAAAATGGCCTTTGAAATCGTCTATTTTGTTTTTTTTCTAAACTTTTAATGTACCCAGTATAACTCGCGCTATGATGACAAATCTAATAGCACCTCATATGTTAAAATCTGTCAATCCGTTTAGGCTGCAGCAGGGAACATATAAATCTTCATACATATATATAGGTCTCGTCAAACTTTTTGACCGCTCTGAAATTCGCCCAAGACGATTCTACTTGACTATACCTGCGCAGTAAGCACTTGCGGCTATATTCAGAGCGGCCATAAAGTTTGGCGAGATCTGTACATACATACGCTTGAAAAACAAAACCTTTCGCGGTAGTCGGGTTTACATTCTACAAACAAAACAAAAAATGTGACTGTGATGATGATGATCAAAAAGGTAATGTAATTACTAGAACATTGTCCTTGTAAGTTTTCCTTGAATTTTGCAAACAAACAAATGACACGTTTTATCTTATATTTTTAACCGCAAGCCGTCGGGATTGAATTTAAGTTGTACTTTGTGGCTTTGACGCTAGTTACATTACGATAATGAATAACATGATTAAGTTTCTAAACTTAATGAAATAATCAATGGATTGACGTGTATTTTTTTATGTTATGAAGTGAACAGAACGGTCAGGACGCTCACCTGATGGTGATACGCCTGAGCATGGCAGAGCGACATTGAAAGAGACCAATAACTGAAAACAGATATTATTCTCCATTATTTCACGGGACGATATCAAGTCAAGTTTATGTGGTTGGTTTATGTTTTGAATTTTTATGGCTTCGTCGAGAACATTGGATGCGGCCGAGTAGAGATGATTCGTAGGCAGTCTTTTGCCAATTAGTTATTGAGGTTAATTCAAATGGCTTTTAAATTTGCAAACGTATCAATGTATTTGTAATTGACGTATTTGATAATATTTTAAATCATTCCAAAACATTTTGTCACGCAAGTTTTCTGTAAGGCCCAGGTATCAACGTAGCTTTCCCACACTAAAATACTTAAACCGACTGAAAATTCCAGTAACACCTATCTAGTGTACTATCGCAGATAGTGGGTCTTATTGCGTTCAGCTTAAAGCTCACGTGCCACCTCGAATCGATGCACTTTCACCCTAGACAACATCTTTTTGCAACATAGCCTCATTAGCAGCGCTCACAGATAAAATAGTATTTTATTAAAATAACCAGCTAACTATCAAAGCTATATAGAATGAACAAAAAATATTGTGTGCACTTAGCTAAATCATTCAAAATGTTTTCCATTTGTTTCTATTTTAATATCTATATCTTAATAAATGAGTCTATAACGCCCTATTGCTTGGGCATAAATTAGATGGATCTTATTACACAGCATGGGAAGATAGGTATATATGTTTTACTTAATGAAATTGAACCATCGGCATAACAGCCTACTGCAGGCCACAGGCCTTCCCGAACAGCATACCTATGGGGAGCTTGGGCTGTAACCCAATTGGTGGTTGTTCACGCTCATTATTCAAAGAACGTGTTTCTACTAACCACGGAGGTAGTTAATTCAATTTATTTTAGTTAAATTATACATCGTCTAGCTAGGTACCACGGCAGTGCCAGATATCGTCCCGTGAAACAGGAGTTTTATGCACTTTTGGGTTTCGGGATGAGGGCACTGTAGCTAGTGAAATTACCTAACATTTGTTGTCTCGGGTGTCGGGCGCAGTGCGGTATTGATGGAGGATAATAACTGTCTATGAGTTGTATGTCTCCTTCAATGCTACTCTGCCATGGTTAGGCGTATCACTTACCAACAGGTGAGCGTCCTGACCGGCCTGTACGCTTATAACTTTAAAAATATATATTGTTTCAATGCACCAGTGATCCGGGTCACAATCCTGAACTCCCAACAATGAAAGTATTTGGGAACTCCCATGTTCTACCAAGATAGCTGAAGTAGAGAGCTTGTATTACATTTGCGGTTGCATTTATGCAATTGCCATCATCATCATCATCATCTCATTAAACGTCCCCACCGAGGGGCACGAGCCTACCCGTATAGGGTGATTAGGCCTTAGTCGTCCACGCGGGCCCAATGCGGATTGGACGACTTCACACACAACCTTCGAATCTCTTCGCAGGCGTGCATGAAGGTTTCCTCACGATGTTTTCCTTCACCGTAAGAGCGTCGGATAACGTACATATATTTTTCGAAAATTCGAAAATACATTGGTACGTGTCGGGATTTGAACCTCAGCCCTCCCGGTAGGAAGGCGACAGTCCACACCACTGAGCCACCGACGCATCGACGCCATTCCAAAGCAATTACTATCGGGTCCATTGCGTCAGGTAGTTAACATATGTACCCACTATGATTATAATTGACATGAAAGTCGATAATGACACGTAAACACGCGTTATCACTAGTAAATCGTATCGGAACGGTAGCACGCTATCGGAGATAAAGGCTACAGTCGCACGATGGTTAAGCCGATCGTCCACCGACAACTAAACCAAGTTAGTTAAGCTTAGTTCGCATAGTTGAGCCAGTTTTTTTTATAAATAAATATCCTCTGCCAGTTACATAGCGCCATCTAGCCCCAAACTAAGCATAAGCCTGTAATATGGATATTAAACAACGGATAAACATACTTTTAAACTATTTTTTATGTTACAATCACGAAAAAATATTAATAAAAAAATGTCCAAGCTTCTAGACACATACGTTGACGCATCGTTTTATTTATGACATAAAAATATTTATTTAAAATTTTGACCTGAACGCGTCATTAAAAGGGTAGGAAATCAAGCACGTTCATACTACTATGTCAGTATGACATTTAGCGAGCGGCGTGATTATGAATGAAAATTTTGCCCAACTGATGTGATAGGCAGAGTTTTAGCGCGGACACTTTTTGTGTGAGATTGTGCAAATATTAGTTATATCGTTTATCTAACAGTGCGAATCAAAAAGTTGTAATATTCTAAAAAGCTTTAAAATATTCACCTAATTATACTGATGGCATTTGTCCATTTGTTCGAAGGGGCTAGCTGAAATAGGGTCAAGAAAAATCCTATACATTTCCAGAAGTGCTAACGTTGAAATTCTAGAGGCTTGCGACCACAGATTTCCCAATACAGGAGATGGGGCTAGCCGCGTTAAAAGTGCGACAACTGTAAGCTCAACGAGCATACACTGGCTACCAGTTTACGCTCTGTGATACGAGTCAAGACGCACGAATATTAGAAGAAATTTACGTTTTTTACCAAAATATGGCATTTTGGTAAAAAACGTAAATTTATTCTATTCCTGTGCAATTGTAACATGCCATCATCGCAATGAATCAGTAAATTTACCAAGAAATATAATAACTTTTCACAGGTAAGAACCGAAAAGAAATTGCGACACTGGGACTGCCTATAAACTTGGCGGCTTGTCCAGTCTAATGTATATTCTGATGTCTGTGCTTGCGACTCAACACCGGTTCATGAAAAAATATCAATTCACAATTAGGTTTTTATCAAGATCAAATAAACGCTATACTTTGAAATCATTATTTTAATACATCGGTTCTACAAGTAATAATCTAGCTATTAAAGTTCCAATACATTGATAACAAGTTCAAACAACATGTAACTGCACATTTTTTTATCTTATCATTTTTATCAGCAGTAATGGGTGATATTGCAAAATGCATTTGAAGTGTGCAATAATGAGTGACAGTATTGAAATGTGATGAAATGGATTTCAATACTGTGTGTTTCAAAATAATGATGTCGGCAAAATATGTTCCAAGACTAAGTAATATAACGACCCATGTGGGGTAATGGTTGAGACGTCGCCCAAAGGTTCCGGGTTCGAATCATGGGCAATACAAACATTTGCCGCACAGTCCCTATTCGCGTAACCGGCATGTGCCGGGCCGTTTTTCTCCCCAAACATATGTTAGGCTACCAAGCCTCCCCCGCAGCGCCCTAAGCCGAGGTCCGAGTCCCGTTCGGGGACGCACTTAGGCTCGTTGTGTAAATTTTAAGGCTCAGCCATCTGCGTTCGCCAATTGCCCGGTGAAGCTGTAAAGGCCATCTGCGGCCAACAGCAGTAGTCAGATCGAAAAAAAAAACAAACGTTTGTGTGTATTGAACATGTCTGTTTGTATTGGTCCGGGTTAGAACCCAGACCAATACAATACATAGTATACATAGATGTATTATATGTACATATTTATTTACAAAAAATGTATATAGGTATATTTATCCGTTGTTTAGTAACCATACTAGTTTTAGTGTTTAGTCGTTCACGTTCAATACTATATGTAGCACACACTAATACTAACTACAAGCAAAATACGTTCGTAGTAGTCGTAGTTTTTCCGTTTTGCCTATTGATATTGACCTGTTTTTCACTAGCATCCCCTCGATAAAAAGACAAATGACAAAATCGTACTTTGAGGCTCTTGAACCTTGATGATATTAATAATATTTGTTTTGGTTAAATACGTATTTAATGTAAGGTTGTGGTTACCCATATGACTTTTGTAATTGATTACTCATATGTGGAGATTTGTAATTAGTATTGTACTCTTATCATATTGTTATACTTTACTATAGTGTCTTTTGAAACTGTAAATCTTCCAAAAAAATAAATAAATAAATAAATACTACAATAGGCTAATGCTTAGTTCGAGGCAAGGCGCTGTATGCATGCCAGTGGATATTTATTTATGCATATTGCAAAAGTTACATGCGTTAATCAGTTCTTTATTACGGAGACCGAAGGATGAATTCACCTACGGAAATGACATACAAATCTGTCTCTGGTCTAATGATGAAGACCAGAGAAATCGCGGACAACTTTTTAAATGTTCTCTATAAAATCAATTCAATTTATTATTTTTTTTTGAAATGTATATGAAAATGAAAATGAATGAAAATGAAAAGTGTTTATTCAGTTTAGGTCCTTAAAGAACACTTATGAATGTCAAATGAAGCTACCACTGGTTCGGGAGGTAGTTTTCCACTGAGAAAAACCAGCAAGAAACTCAGTAGTTACTCTTTTCAAAAAATTGTGTTGAATACAGATTCATTTGTAATCAAAATAATATATAAAGCAAATTATATTTTAATTTTTATCGTATTATTGGTAAAAATATAATAATCTACAAAGTACTATTAGCAGTTAAGTATTTTATAAATTTAAATAGATGACAACAAAAAAAAAACAAAAGTAGTGCAGGCGTGGAAATCAACATGTCCATGAGTTTTTATCATTTATATAATCTTCAACACTATAGTAAGCTTTTTTTATTAAATAGACTTTACATGAGACTTAAACTTATGCAGGGGTAAATCAATTACATTTTGTGGTAGCTTATTAAATATTTTAATGCTTAATCCCACAAATGAGTTCCCAACCTTATGCAATCTAAGATTTGGAACGGCAAGTTTGTGTTTGTTCCTAGTGTTCAAACTATGATTATCTGACTTTTTTGAAAATACATGTAATATATTAAATATACATACAAAATAACGTGGCAATGGTTGACACAGTGGTAATTTTTAGTCTAAAATTCTGCAGTCCAGTTTCAACGGCCATTTATCCCTTGTTAATTGACCCGCCAAGTTTAACCCTGCTCCCGCGTTTAGGGACAAATCCGTACGTTATTGTAACTAATCATGCAATGCCAATTAAAGTTAGGTTTTACCTCAGCGGGTTCGATCGCGTACTGCGATTAACATAATTTATAACCCGACCAATTGATAAATAGTTTGATGTTATCACCGTGGGTGGATTTATGCGGGAAGTAACCTGTGTCTTGGACGTGGGATGGAGACATCTTTGGTGCATTTTTGCGTGGTCCTTTTGCCGTGACAGCTGTTGGATGGGTTTATGCGCGAATCGCTTTGCGAAACTTGTAGATCGCTGATAATTCAGATCGTGATGTGCTGTGTGCTTATAAAATGTGTGATGTTATCTAGTGATATATCTTTTCGATCGTTGTTATTTTACTATGGTTATGTTTATTATTGGCAGCTGTACAGTTGCTTTCAGATTATTTTTTATTTGCCCGCGGCTTCGCTCGCATTAAATTCGGGATAACACGGTACTTTCATTTATCACTATACATAAGATTTCCCCTCCCTCCAACTTTAAAGGTTTCGGGGTCAAAATCAGAAATTTTTTTTTAGCAAAAAATATGTTATTGTGAACTAACCTTAATAGATAGACATATGCTGTCGCGGACTTTTTTGTAGACCTTTAAAAGGAGAACAATACTCTCATACATGACTTTTGTGAAACTTTAACCGTTTACTCAGCGTACGCAGCGGAAGCTCCAAGTATGAAAAAATACCCCCGATTTTGAAACATTCTTCATTGTTGCTCCGCTTCTATTACTCGTAGCGTGATGATATATAGCCTTCCTCGATAAATAAGCTATCTAACACTAAAATATTTTTTCAAATCGAACTAGTATGTAGTTCCTGAGATTAGCGCGATCAAACAAACAAACAAACAAACTCTTCACCTGTATATATTAGTATAGATAATTATAATTAAGAAAATAGAAGAAATCTTTGTAAGCTCTATGTGAATCCTGCTAAAAACAATCTATGTTAAATCTAAACGACTGGCTAATGTATGGATCAGGGTGACACATAAGGGTTCAAACAAACCAACAGTGCAAAGCCTAGGCTGGCAGTCGACTGTTCTATATATGCCAACTAACCACAGTATAATGTCTCACTTCAGGATACATTGCTTTTCTTCTGAAACCCCTCAATGATTGCACTTATTGGTGGGAAGCAAAAACTAAGGTCCAGCAGTGGAATGTATGGCTGTTGGTTTCCACAGTAAGTAAATCTAACATTAAAGGTCAGTGTTAATGACGTAATCCATGGTGTCACTAGTTATCATATGATTATGATAAAAAGTAGTAAGTTAACTTATTTATAAGAACTAAATACGTTTTTATTAAAATGACAGAACTTTTATTAAAATGACTATACTTATTTCTAAAATTGTTAAACAACAAAAAAAATTTCACATATAATAATCTCATCGATAAATTACAAATTAATATATACTGTTCCGATAAATTATAAATTAATATATACTGTTCCGATAAATTACAAATTAATATTTATTGTTCCGATAAATTACAAATAAATCAAAATATTAATTTATTAATAATTACAAAATATAGTTAAGGTATAATTTTTAATGTAACTCTTGGCGTGACGACAAGCCATGGGAATCATTAATAAAAACACTTGATCAATATCAGACGGTGTGAACGACCCCGTTCCGATCACTGATATTATTTAAACAACCATGATAATTGTGAGCCGAAACAAGTTTAAAAAATCTATTCTTCCACCGGCCATTACGCGAGGTATTTCTAATCCGTCGAGTTTATTATAAATCTTATGTAAGATAAACATCGTTATCCGAGGATATCAGTAAATCATCGATCAAGCGGTTATCGGCAAATCCTCGGCCGGCGATTATGCTGGCCCGATATTGATCAAATTACATCTGTGTGGAATGTTTTCGATAGATTACATGTACACTAAGAAAATGGACGTGGTTAAGGCTTGATCCGACCTGTCAGTTGTGTTATTTTTTATATTGAAGATAAAATTAGTTTGTTTTCTCATCAAAATAAGAAAGAAAAAGATCTTGACATAGCAAGGTAAAGTCCTATTAATTGGTCTTGTTATTATTTTGTTTAATGAGTTTATAAAAAAATATAGGTATCTTTTGTTTGTATGTTTTATTTTTTAACCTATAAACCTCTTTTCATAATTACAGTCGATTCTTCTTTTAAAAAAATAAATATACTCATACATCTAAAACTACTAAATAAAGATAAACTTATTAAAGTTACATTAATCTTAAAATATCATATCGGTGTTATTTTTTATTTATTTTGTATTCACTATATATAATAAACGGTAGATTGGTTTGAAGTTTGTTCGCTTGTTTGGCAGGATCTCTCTCTCTCTATATATCTCTATGCTATATATATAGCAACACCCAGACTAATACAAACATACTAGGTAATTTTTTTTCTTATGTAGGCAGACGAGCATGCGGCCCATCTGATGGAAAACTGTAACCGCCGCTCATGGACCTTTGCAATGCTAAGGGCAAAGCCATGCCGCTGCCTATCAAGAGGAAAGAGCTCTCTTTAAACCTCGTTTGAAGAAGGACATGTCGTAGTTATTAGGGAACACCGAGGCTGGGAGGTCGTTCCATAACTTGAACATTTCATGCACTCAAATGTTCGTACTGCCCGGTGATCGAACCTTTGTAGTAGACGTCTCGACCGCTACACCAAATGCGCGAGCGGCTTCTTATAATTTGACTAAAGATTTTGACAGTTCAAAGTGAATTTTATCAAATACATTTGTGCCTACAACACTCTGACACGTTCTAGTTATCAGATTATCAGTGGAAAAGTCATCGGGGTCAACGCTACGTACTGGTCGAGTGATATCGTGCAGTCGACATCTAATAACAAGTGATCAAGCGTTACCTAAGAATTGTTAAAAATATGTATGTGCGTTAGTCTTGAGCTGAGACAGGTGATAAGTCCATGAATGCATTTATTTCAGGCAAGACCTTAGATAAACAATAAACTGCCTAGATGCACAACCTTGTCTGCCCATCGCGTCAGTTGGGCAGAACTTTCATTTATAATCACGTCATTCGCTACATGTCATAATGACATAGTAGTGTGCTCGTGCTTTTGAAGGGTGGCTTAAGTCCTGTTATTATAAAAAAAAATTACACTGAGTTTTTTTTTTTTTTAATTTTTAAACTTCGTATATTCAATTAACTGAAAAAATAATTAACTAATAAGAAACTCTGTCTCTCTTTTCAATTGTCAATGATGTAAGGAGTCGGTACCGGATTCAATATATACCTATAACCAAAGAAGGTACGTACTTCATTCACTTTATAAAAAACGGTTTTCTCCATAAAATAATTATCTACAGTGTCATAGCCCATAACATGTATATAACATTATTAATTTCCCTTTAATTTGTGGCTGGTACATATTTTGAGGTATAAAATTACCATATTCTTTCAATCAACGATCAAAAAAGCAATTACATACATTCATTTAATTATTATCGAACAAATAGAGCACAAATGAAATCGGCCGTCAGAGCAGATGCTCCGTTATCACTGCGATACATTGCGGATGCTGCGATAGTGCCGCGATAACAATGATACTACTCATTATTTTGTGTTTTTTTAATTTCGTTACCACAGATAATTAGAAAGACCGATGATGGTGATACGAGAGAGCGAGGGGTAGAGCGTGAGGCGCAGGCGGCGTCCGCGATATCAGTCCGATGATTATATCTATGGAATTCTGTACGATCAGGGAAAGTTGGCTGTTGGCTTTAGTTTTGATTTTAACTGAATATTAGAACAATAAACAATTACGCATTTTTAAAAAAGGAACATGTTCAGAAATTATGCTGACAAAATCGAATGAAATCAAAGTAAATCTACATTAAGTAAACCTTCATCACGCCTGCGAAGAGATTCGAAGTTGTGTGTGAAGTCGTCCAATCCGCACTGGCCCCGGTGGACGACTAAGACCTAATCACCCTATACGGTAGGCTCGTGCCCCTCGTGCACGTTTAATGAGCTAATGATGATGATTTTAGTTATCTACTTTATCTATTTGTGTATATTTTCCATTTTGATTTGTAATAATTTAAGTTTCAGTAACATAAATGTTGTTACTTACTACTTGAAAACAAACGAGGATGCACAATCTCACGGATACTCCGCGGTTAAAATCTGCCCATCGCGTCGGTTGGCAGAATTTCATACAGATTCACTTCTCATAATGATTAGTAGTGTGCTTGAGCTTTTAGATTTTGTACCCTGTTATGACAAGTTAAGGTCAACATTTAAATTATAATTTATTGTAATATAAATAAACAATACCTATAAATTTTTGGTTGACGTTCTCAGATCCTGTATCTAATTAGTTATTGTTTATCTAAGCTAAGACTAATTTATTGCACAAAAACAATTCTATAATATGTTGTTTTCTATATATCATATGTATGTTATTTACAAAAAAATAAATAAGTATGTTTATCCGTTGTTACACAGACACGAATATACAATTAGACTGACAAGCCCCAAGTTTTAGGCAGTCCCAGTGTCGCAAATTTCTTTTCGGTACTTACCTGTGAAAATTATAATTTCTTGGTAAATTACTATTCACGACGATGATGGTTATTTACAATTGCACAGGATGGCATTTGGAAAAAAATGGTAATTTCTTCTAATATTCGTACGTCTTGACTCGTCTTACAGAGCGTTAAACTGGCAGCCAGTGTATGCTCGTTAGCTTACATTTTGTCGCACTTTAAACGCGGCTTGCCCTATCTCCTGTATTGGTAAATCTGTGTTGTTTAGTACCCATATTTTAGGCTAAATGCTTAGTTGGACTATTGATGGCGCTTGGTGTGCATCTAGTAGACATTCATTTATATTTATTTATTTTATAAACAAGTATTAAGAGTACATTGTAGTGGACCAGTGTAGTAACGTGCTCTATCGTACTGAATGTGTGTTTGACCGTTATCGTGAAACATCGGAGACAAAGTCGAATGATGTGAACTGCACTGGTTTCGTTATCTCGCTGTTTATCTTTCAAAAATGTATTAGGCACTCAGATCCGGGTTGGTAAGCTTACTTAATTTACTTGAGATGATCATAATTGTGGATAAGTATTGTTTTATAACAAGATCAGTCGAACTTCCAGAAGATTTATAATAAATTAAATAAATAAATATCTACCGAAATTCACACAACACCCTCAAACTGACATGTGCATAAATATTTTAAATGTCCGGGAATCGAACCATTACATAAATTTTAAAAATTAGTAGAGTGATCGAGATAATCCACAATATTAGCAAGTTGAAGTGGCAGTGAGCAGGGCACACAGTGCGTAGTACCTATGCGATGGGGCGGAGAGGTTGCCGTGTGGCGTAAAGGGAAACGAAGCGTAGGCTGACCCCCAACCAAATGACGGATGACCTGGTTATGGTGGCGGGTAGAAGATGGACGTCAGCTTCAAGGGATTGGTCAGCAGTGGACATTTAAGACTGTAATAATGATGATGATTTAAAATAGCTATATAGGTGGTTTTTAAAGACCGAATTTCAGAGTTAAATAAAGTGAAGGACTAATGTTTTTCACATATCGCTTTTATTTTTGTATTGTATCAGTTATGTATAATAATCAACAATATAGTCCTTTGTCGGATTGAGCTACGCGGTACATAGTGTGATGGCTGGCGTCCCACTGCCCTGCAGTTACTGCCCTGCAGTGGGACATTATCTGTTTAAATTTAGGCTGATGATGATGAGGTAATCAGTTTCCTCTTGGTATTTTTTAGCCTGTGAGTCCGTTATTTTTATTTATATTTGGCATTCACGGTTTGTGTTTTTCACCAAGGACGTGGTACGCGAGTCCTTTGCGTACCAATTAACTATTTGACATTTGTACACTCACTATTGCCGGTATGCACTCAACAACAATGCGCAACTACCTAGCCAAAAAGGCAATGTATACCGCCCAACTGTTACAACTGACACACGTCAAATCTTTCAAGTATTTTTCCACGGCACAGATTAAACAAGCCGTTCGGATAGTTTAATTAAATATAAATTTACAGTTTGCGTCACTTGTCACAAATGAAGCGATTTGGTCACCGCACGCTCTCATCTGCCGATAAGTTGGCGATAACGGTGGAGATAATGTTCTTAATGGACTCCACTGTGTTGCTGATAAGATAGTAGTAATGAATCTTCCAAACGTTTAGAGTAACAATGTATTTGTCTATGTTATGTACATAATGTGACGGCGTGACGGTACGCTCCTACTTCTTATTTTGATAACGCACAATGGTAAATTCGGAACGTCTTTGGGTTGTGTTACTAAGTATATGGTAAATCTTAATATATATCCCATTCCCCCATTAACTAATTCTTTTGCCCCATGCGCGGAGCACTAACATAATACATATTATAATAATGAAATTACAAAATAATCTTAAACTTAAAAGAGTGCGGACCATGAGTCTGTAGATGTAATTTTTATTAATAAAAAAAAAAACTTAATATATTAAGGATAACCATATGGTTTGTAATAAATGTTGTCTGAGAGCCTTTAAATCACTTATAATAATTAATTAACCATTTTCTGCTTTGGATTTTAATGTGACCTTTTTATATATGACAAGTTTTTAGTTATTTTGTTTTCTTTTTATTATTTCCTTATACCTAATTTGTTATATTTTTAAAATTTAGAGTGTGATCATCAAATAAATAAATCAACGCTGAATTCTGGGAAATTGACGCTATTTTGCCATCAACGGTCAATAGAATATAAATGTTTGAAAAAATACGCCAAAATATGATGGTTCGAACCCGTTCATTTCGGCTAAATATTTATTTCAGTTTTAGGTGATTTCTGTCGGTATTTACATATTTTTATACCTCCTGTACCTAGTACATATAACATAATCCTGACGTGCTTATTGTAACAATGATGCAGCTAACATAATCCTCATCATCAAGCAGGAGTAGTTAAAAATTAACAATTTCTAAAATAAGTTTTGAACTCTATTATTAGGGGTATAAATCGACGGCAAACTTAACGTTAGAGAAGATTACTATAAAAGTTGGTTTCAAAACACTTGTTATTATACTAAAGATACGAGTTGAGTTAATTATTAAGGACTATATTCATTTGCGCGAGCGTCATTGGTTCATTGGTGTGGACTGTTGCCTTCCATTCTGGAGGGCGCAGTTTCAAATCCCGCCGCATACTTCGCAATGTGTTTTCGAATTTTCGAAATCATATATTCGTTATCCAACGCTCTTACGGTGGAGAAAAACATCGTGAGGAATCCTGCGCACGCCTGCGAGTGAGTCAAAGGTTGCGCGTGGAGTCGGCCAATCCTCACTGGGCCCTCGTGGACGACTCTGGTGGCAGGATCGTGCCCCTCGGTGGGGACGTTTAATGAGCTGATGATGATGATGATATATATTAAAGATTTTTGATTATAGTTAATTATTATAGGTAATGATCATTATGTATTTTTTTTCTCCTTACAAAGCGACTATAGAGCGTCAAGTTCATATTGTTTTCATATAACATAAATTGTAAGTATTACAAGTAAAAGCAAAACCAATTCCATTGCAGTTTTAAATATAATCTCATCCGGCAATAAAGAGCACGCCGGATTATGTAAAGCGTACAACGCGAACGCGCCGCCAACTTTCCCGATGTAATCTCCCACCTATTAACGGAGCGTGATTAAACAATGGTGCTGCAATCGAAAAAATAATTCGCCTAATTTGTCCCGAGGACGGAGTGACGCCCGGGCTATTTGTCAGCCAGATTACGGAGGCCCGATTGTTAACTGCGCCTCCCAGTAATTAGGACTATTTGTTTTGGCCGCGTTATCACGGCTCGGATCGAACTTTTGGCGCGAACAATAGAAAGGAAACTTTGTAATAATTCGATTAGAACACCGTGATTTGTGTTGTTAATTAATTTTGGTGGGCAACCCGTTGGATGGATCGCTGGGGCTTGAAGAGGGATTGGCCGATTGTCTGATGTGAGAAATATGGAACTTAGGAATACAACATACGGTATACGTCACAAATGATCTACGGTGATAAATTATTATATTTTCAAATAAATATAAAACTAATATCCACGTTGAATAAAGTACGTTTAAAAATAAATATATATCTTGCGGTAAACTTAATTAACTTAAGTACTGTTTCATGTACGTATATTACCAAAGGTCTCCTTCAGTATTGTTGAAGAGGCTCTAAGTCGAATAGTGGACTGCCGGGATTTTAAAGTTAGTAAAAAATATTTAGTTTTTTTGACATATAAAAAAGTAGACAAAATTGTTTTTTCTTGTTAAACTGACCACAATATCATCATTAGCTCATTAAACGTCCCCGCCGAGGAGCATGAGCCTACCCGTAAAGAGCTTCGGCCTAATCGTTCACGTGGGCCCAGTGCGGATTGGACGACTTCACGCACACCCTTGAATCTCAGGCGTGCGCAGTTTTCCTCACGATGTTTTCCTCCACCGTAAGAAGTCGGATAAACGTACATATTATTTTGAAAATTTGAAAATACATTGGTACGTGGCGGGATTTGAACTTGCATCCTCCAGATGGGAAGGTAAGAGTCCACACCACTAAGCCACCGACGCTCTACGTAATATATGATTTATAAAATTGATTTTCTTTTAAGACCAATATGAAAGCCACACACCCAGTGGTCACAATGGGAAACGATGCATTTGTAATCTGCATTCGATAAGAGTTCGGAGAATGTAACTCAACACCGAGTGACCACCTGTGACTCGCAGTAATCGCGGGTGGCCGTGCTTGGGTAACGTACAAGCAAAATATACAATAGTTGACGTGCTGAGTAAGATCAATATATTGAAGATGTTTTTAATGGAATAAGCTAGCAATCATGCGTCCTTCAGATTTTAGGTAAGAGAGAGTCTCGATTTGGATCTTAACAGGCTGTTACTGTAGTCGGTGGTTTGAAAATTGTTTTGTTCATTGGATCGGAATTTCGAATGAACTTTTCTAACCTGCGTTTTGCTTAAGTCGTCTTCGTGGCGGAAGAGTCCTCAAAAGATCGTGCAGGGATGCTAAACAGCCTATTGAATCATCCCGGTAGTGAGGCTTGGCATGAATATGGACAAGACCGAAGTCATGATTATTTCCATGACGTAGAATGCGACATCGCGGTATTCGCCATGTCGCAATCTACGTCTTTACAGGTGTTAACGTCAGCAATCCCGGAAAGCTTACAGACCAAAGTCTTTGAGATCGATAGAAATAAATGTTTCCTTTCTTTCTATAAAACGTTAATATAATGAGAGAGTGCTACTACCTATTCGCTGCTTGTATTATTAAAGTTTCTAAATAAAGTGAAAAACTAGCTCCCTTGTGTTATTTATAAGAGCTATAAAATATGAACACTAATGAAATAACAAGAACAACATCAGTAGTTTTGTTAACATCGTTTTCGTGTGATACTTGTACAGCCTCGTCCGAGGTACGATGTCCGTAACCTAATCACCTGTCCCATCTTGTTCCAGAGCATTGTTCTTTCTCCCGGCTCGTAACGACCGATAATGACCTCTAACACTCGAATAAAAAGGTCCTATTTAGAAATAGTGCACGCTCCTCGACCTACGGCCTCGCGATCCATTTCATCTCGCCCAAGCATAAACTACAGTGCAGGCGTCAATTGTTAACAACCTTTCGATTCTCGTGAAGCGATACAATCGATTATGTCGTTTATTTTCTCGCACTAGAGTCTCGATTGTTTTATTCGATTCGCTGCGCCCCCGGCCGCACAGATCATACGAACGTTACTCAAACTAGATCTGACAGCATTCGAATTTATCCTTTAACGTAACAATGTTAGAATCAGTTTTGAGGTTAGGATTTTGAACTTGGCAAGTTCTGTGGATCACAAACTAATAATGGGCGATTGGAAAAATGAGCCAAGTTATCGTTTTGTAGCAAAGTGTTTCGCGGTGATAAATTTGTCAGTCTTTAGAAATTAATTACTACCCTGTCTAGGGCAGCAAGTGTGTCTAATTTCTGGGTTCTAAAGCTATCAATTAGATATCTTTCAAACACTACTTTTATTAATATCTTTAATAGGTTAGCTCAAGATGACTATGTCAAGTTTAAAAAAATTGAATATTCACTTTATTTATGGGTATATATGTTTATAGTTTTCATATGAAATAACAAAAAAATCTAAAATATTTAAATCAAAGATAAGATCATGTTATTCATAAAATTGTTATTAGCTTTATCATACAGAAATGCTTATAAAGGAGATCATCATCATAATTACAGCCTAAATGTCCTCAGCTAAACGAAGGCTTCACCTAATGATTTCCACGCGGACCGATCAGCCCTCCATATGGTTGGGAGTCGGCCTAAGCTGCGTTTCCCGTTATGTGGATGCCACTAGAGAACTTTTGCCCCACCGGCCACTATGTGCCCTGCTCTCTTAAAGTTGCTAATTTTGTAGGCTATGTCAGTTACTCTAGTTCTCTTAAGTATATCCTCGTTTCGGATCTTACCGCGTAGAATAACACTTAACACAGCCCTCTCCATAGGGGGCTGAGCAACCTTGAGCCTATTTAACAGTGAGGAAGGGAAAAAGTAATTATTTTTCGAAATAAAATTTAGTAAAATATTTAAATTTACTTTGCAAGGTACAAATTCTGTTTATTTACATTTATAAAAATAAATCAGCGAATAAATTGACTTGGCGTACTCTCTACAGGTGTTGTCGATTGACGATCATGGCTTTTAATTTTATTATAATAATTCTCAACCTTATTATGTTTTCAATAAATGTCAGTATGTTTGTCGTTGTTTTTTATGTTAAGGACAGTGTCCTTGTTTTGACAGTAGGTGTGCTCGTAATACCACGGAGAACCTTACGCTGTATGTTGCATTTTAGATCGACAGATAATATCGGGGGCTCACGGACTAAAAGTTTGGCAAACTGTTTCATAATTTATTAATTTATTTACTGAGCGTCGAGTCTAGATCGCTGCGCGGTCTTGGGCTCGTATATTTGACGACCCATCTGGTGTAATGGATGAGACGTCGGCTGTAACAGCGACGTCTCACCCATTATTATATCCAAGGGTTCGGGTTTGATCCCCGGTAAGAACACACATTTTTGTGCATGATTGTTTGTAATGGTTTGGGTGTTTTCTATGTATAATATGTATGTAATATAAAAAAAGTATGTTTATCCGTTGTTTAGTGTCTATACTACAGGTTAATGCTAAGTTTGGGACTAGGTGGCGCTGTGTGAATGTCAAAGGATATTTATTATTATTTAATTATATTCCAATTTTATGGGGAGACCGCATAGGTTCCTCCTGCAACGCCCGAAGCCGTGGTTCACGTCCTACTCTGGTACACCCTTAGGCTTGTGGCATGTTTTGTCGGGCTGAGAGCCATCTACCTTCGCCAACTGTCCGGTGAAGCAGTGAAGACCATCTGCGGCTATAAGCAAAAAGTCAGGCCAAAAAAAACCCGCATATTAGGACCTATTTTGTTTGTAAAATTGTATACTAATTAGGACTGCTTGACTAGTGAATGGTGGCTATAGTTCTTTTTTATCTGGACTATGATACTGGACCAGCGAGGTGGTATCGGCCTCATTTCTTAAATCGTCATGGAACATAATATCATAAGTCTTAATACTTCATGTACGAATAGCTTTATAATAAATTAAGTTTGTTCGTCGAACATACGCGCCGTGTGTATCAAGTCTACCGTCACATTGTTGGCCGTTCGTGTGTATCTGTGTGTTTTTTGTGAGCGCCGTTAATGGCCCGATGGGAGATTAGATAATACCGTACACAATGTTTTAGTTTAATATATGTTTGCATATAGAACTATTAATGATTATATTATTTATGGCTGATGGATTTTTGTGTTGGCTACTGCGTAAAGGTTTGGGGTTTTTTTATTGCGTTGATAACAAAAGTCTAATTCAATAATAAATTAACAAATATCTTTCAATGAATAAAATAAATGGGTCTGAATATATCTTATCGCTTTTTTATGCAAAATGTTTGCAAAAAACCATTTATTTGGTTGACTGTACCTAACCATAGTTGCCTAAATGTTCTTAACCTGGAGTGGAACGCTGTGCATTAGTGCATTATATTTAAGACTTATTGTACAAAAAATCAGGAGAATTGCGCAAATCCCGTTAAAAATTGTACAGTCATCGCTAAAAAGTTGCTTAATATTTATGGCTCTACAAAAAGTAATTCCAGAAAAAATAATAATTTATTTTAAAATTCGCACAGCCCCATCAATAATTTAAGCTAAATGTTGTACTATGAGTAATAAACAGCCGATAAACACACTTATGTAACTTTTTTTTTTGCAACATATATAAAATAAATATCCACTGAAAATCACATAGTGCCATCTAGCTTCAAACCAAGCATTTAGCCTGTAATATGGGTACTTAACAACGGATAGATATCATCATCATGATCACAGCCTAATATGTCCACTGCTGAACAAAGGCCTCCTGCAGTGATTTCCACGCGGGCCGATCCCTAGCAGTTTACACCTATCTGCTACCCGCCACTTTAACCAGGTCATCTGTCCTTCTGGTTGGGGGTCGAGCAACGTCGGTCTGGTTTGGTTGATATACTTATATACTTTTTTCATAAATATATACATAGCAAACACCCAGACCCAGACAAACTTGTTCATACGCACAAATATTTGTGCTTCCCGGGTATCGAACCCGGACCCTTAGTATAAACGCCAACTTCTTCACCTATACACCACATGTGTCGTGTTCTCAAATGCTCCCAAAAATGTGCAAATCTAAATGTGTAACCAAATTTTCCTCTCAGCTTATTGCCATACGTAGCTGTGCTGATGTTTCACCCATTGACATTATTTGTGACGCTTTAAGGCGTCCTTGCAGTGCACAGTTTAATTCAGCTGACTGTACACCAGTAAGGTAAACCAATCTAAATACACACTAACAGATCAAGCTCGATCCTAAACCGAGAGATAACACTGAACAGTACTAGGGCAACATAACCGGGGACCTTAAAAGGAGTCGATATTATCAGACAATTAGTTTAACAATTTTAAGTCATCTCTTAGTCTTGATACCCAAATGCCATCAAAGATTTGTGTATAGCGATGTTTATTGCGGCTGAGTGTACACCAGTTATATAAACCTAAATACCACAGACATCCGAATATACAATTAGACTGGACAAGCCGCCAAGTTTATAGGCAGTCCCAGTGTCGCAATTTATTTTCGGTTCTTACCTGTGAAAAGTTATTATATTTCTTGGTAACTTTACTGATTCATTGCGATGATGGCATGTTACACTTGCACTAGATGGCATTTTGGAAAAAACGGTAATTTCTTCTAATATTCGTGCGTCTTGACTCGTCTCACAGAGCGTAAACTGGCAGCCAGTGTATGCTCGTTGAGCTTACATTTGTCGCACTTTAAACGCGGCTTGCCCCATCTCCTGTATTGGGAAATCTGTGCTAAATACACATTAACAGATCCAGTTCGATCCTAAACCGAGAGATAACACTGAACAGTACTACTACTACAACACAACCGGGGACCTTAAAAGGAGTCGATGTTATCGCGGCACCAAACGCGCGGACAATTGTGCGTGGGCGCAGATTAGCGCTAAATCTGTTTACCTTGTATGCGGTAAGGTATTGGAGCGATGTGTTGTTTCGAATTCAAATTGTATTGATTCAAATTGTATATAGTGAAACAATAGACTTATGTCATATTGAAATTTTTGTGAACGTAAACAAATAGAATACCTCCCGTGTCTCCGCCACTACACTCTTACTACGCATCTGATGGTACCTAAAATGTCCTCTGATCACAGTGGTCATCTTTCGTGAATCGTATTATATGTATGTTTATCCGTTGTTTAGTAACCATAATGCACGCTCTGTTAAACAGGGGCTAAACGTGTGAATGATTCTGGGTATTTAATTTAAGTAATATTTAATTTCTTAACTTGTATACTGCAGCTTGGCTGGCAGCTTAGATCAACTTTAAAATAACTAAATGCAATGAACAATAGCTAAAAAACCTTGACCAAAAAATTTCTGAGCCTTATGGCATACATAAAGTTATTGTTATATTTAAAACGTAAATTTTTTTCTTTTAAATTTAGACCTTAACGCGTCATAGAAAGAGTACAAAATCAAAAGCACGAGCACACTACTATGTCATTATGACATGTAGCGAGCGACGTGATTATGAATGAAAATTTTGCTAACGCGATGGGCAGAATTTTACCGCTGACACTTTTTGAGTGATGTTGTGCATTTAGATAGTTTTTTGTCTATCTAAAGCTGGCAGCAATCAATTTATTAAGTATATTTAAAGTTTGTTGGTACAATCAAAATTATAATTCAGTACAAAACTGTAAATAGCTATCGGATTTGCTAGTTCCTTTTGCGGCGGGTTCAAACTCTGAGACAATGGTGCGTGGGCGCAACTGTGAAACATTGTATTTTGGGTAAAAGTAATAGAATATTCTCTTGATTATTGATAAGATGCAGTACTTGATAGCCTAGCGGAGATGGTCGCTCATATGATGGGTGTGCTTAAACTGTAATTCGGAGTTACGTTAAACTATTTCAGTGAGTTAGGTGGTCGTGAATATCCACCAGTCTTAAAATTAATTTAATTTAAATATAAATTATAAATAAACCATTAAAAATTTTGTAATATATATTTTTTAAGAATTTTTCTTCGTAAAAAGTGGCTGTATTTAAAAAAATATCTCTAAGTAGCGTAAGAATTAGAAAGTTAAGTAACTGACATCTACATCATTTTCAGTGGTCTCTGTAGTCGATGTAATAATAAAATGCGATCAAGCTACGCGTTAAAATAGTTCGTAGTTTGTATACTCGTATGTACAACAATACTTTTCATATAAATCAAAATTTAGCCGCAATTTCACATTATCAGTTCATCGTACCGTCGCAAACAACCTTTTATATTTCCATACGTAATGACACATATTAAACGCATTCCAAACAAGAAATAAGTAGTGTCGTCAAAAAGCGATGGTTATCTACGAAAATTATCGAATAATCGACGCGGCCTGCGCGTGCGACGGATGTCAAACTAAAGCTTACGTGACGGCGCAACACTAGCGGTACAGTTATTTCTGCTCTTATTTCTGTTACTGTTAGGGTTCAAAATCGCCTGTGTGGTGTTAATAATAGTGTTGTATTATGTTATGTTTGTAATAACAGTAACCTGTCATAGTGTCACAGTTTTATAGATTAGAATCACGTCATTAAGCAGCGTGCGATGCTTTGTCGATACGGAGATATGTTATTTAAAATGTGTGTACAATTACTACGGTTTTGGATGTTGGACGTTAGTCTTGTGCTAAGCGAGGTTTTAATAATGCCTTTAATTATTTTTTCAGTAATTATCTCTGTAATAATTATTAAAAATATAAATCAGGTATTATTATTTTTTAAATGAAAATTTTACACGATTTCAAAAGCAGATATGAATTCCTTGCTTTTTCAATCGTGTAAAATTTAAAAAATATTATGTTTCGTTATATTTTGTACAGTTCTAGCTCTGACTAAATTTGAAGACGTGAAAAAAGTAGTTCATTTAAAGATTAACAAATAAAATCACCTTATTTAATACTTGTCACCGATATTTGTAAATCAAATTAGAATACCTTTCATTACGCAAAATGAGGTTTTCAAAAATATGTTTGTCTTAGAACAAAAATATATTTTTAAAAACCTTATATAAAACTTTACTTTAACTAGAGTTAACAACCACATTATTGATACATGTATTATGTTTTAGTTCTTTTTGATTTAATATATTTTGTTATTAAATTATAAATAAATAAATAAATATCCACTGACGTTCACACAGCGCCATCTAGCCCCAAGTTAAGCGCGAAGCCTGTATTATGGGTACTAAACAACGGATAAACATACATATATACAATATTTTTTTGTAAATACATACATATTATACATAGAAAACACCCAGACCATTACAAACAGACATGTTCATGCACACAAATGTTTGTATTGCCCGGGGATCGAACCCGGAACCCTTGGTGTTGCGGCCGACCTCTCAACCGCAACACCAAATAGGTCGTCCTTCCGTCCACCTTCCGTCTCCCGAACACTATATAGTGCGTATGTGTACCTTTATGGTACAGAAATCTATTTTTTTTATTTAAATTAGTAGAGTTAAATCCCGATGGACAATTTTAATCCTCACGACACTAGATTAGAGATAAAAAACTTTGGTTTCGTCTCCACCAAGGATGTCTAAATTGGATCATCTCCGGTACTTCTTTTTCTATTCCACCGACCAGCTCGTAAATATGGAAAAGGTACGAACATAGGTACGTTAAACTACACACCTGCGTACAACTTAACAGTGGCGTGCATTCCATATATGCAAGCAGTGCATATCATGTGCGTCAGGACAACCTGGAAAATTACCAACATTTTAAACGATTCCCGCTTATTCCCCATAACCGGGAGAAGCTGTAAAGGCCATCTGCGGCCAACAGCAGAAGTCAGTTCGAAAAAGAAAGCGCATATGTTCTTCTACAGATTTGAAACTAAAGGCGATCTGCTGCCATCAACAGCACTCAATTTGACAAAAAATATTTATTAGAAATTATTTTATTCAAACTCAAACTCAAAAATGTTTTATTCAAATAAATCATGATACTTTTGAATCGTCAAGAAGTTACTTTTAATGCAGAGGGTTGTTATCTATCGAGAAGACACCGGCAAGAAACTCGTGTAGTTACTCTTTAAAAAAATGGGGTTTACATGGTTCTCATTTCGTGTCAAAATTTATAAAATACTATTGGCTTTGCGATTAGTGTCACTTACTTTGCACACCCTACTCATAATCTCCGTGCACGCCACTGCAACTAAAGAAACAAGAGTTAACCCTCCGATGCTGTAACGCCACCAACTGACTTATGTGATTGCTTGTTTAGCTCGCTCGCTAGCTCGATCGATCAATTTGCGCGCACCCATGATTTAAGGGCTGGCGAAAGGTCGTGTCGATCCGTGGATAGGACACCTCGCTCTGTTGCTTCATAATTAATTCTCGTTTTTGTTGGCTGTGAAGTGTTTGTTTCTGCTGGCAGAGTTATGGGAGCTATCTGACACAGTGTTATTGTTCTAACTCACTTTATGCTATAGGGTTTACGATTCAATTGATAATAGTATAGTTTTTATATGAAATGATGTTATAATATAATAAAAAGAGTTCGAAATTAAAAACAAGACGTTCGTAACCGTTTTGTTTATCAACCAGCACGACACGACTATCTGTTAAAACATTATTGGAAAGCAACAGAAAAAGTACTAAAGAGGATTACCTGTTGGCAAATACGATACTACAATCGAGCCAGCCCGCAATCGGCCCATCGGTAATTTGGTAATAAAATGAAAATGCGCTCACGCTTATCGCCAATCCGTCCTATATAAACATTCTCGCGAAACGGCAAGAATGACGCAAATGCCCGTACAGATAGCAGGCAAAAAATACTCTTATTGCGTCAAAAGAACTCGATGGCGAATTATATGTGGCAGTGGAGTTTAAGCGAGCGCGGTAAGGGTTGGATTCGTTCAGCACATATTGAATGCTCGCACGATACACGCGGTTTCGAGTCTCTTTCGCGTGGCTGCAAATTTAATTTTCTTTAATAAGCTTCTCTTGTGAGTTTTTCTGGAGTTTGAGACTTATCACGTTGGCATATGCGGTATATTGGGGTGGGGGGTTGCTTGGTCGTGTTTGTAAGCGGGTATCGGGATGCAGCGGGTTTCATCGCGTGCGATGCGCGGCCAGATAGTGACCACGCCCCGTTTTTTCGTGGCCGACCAACAATGGGGTGATCTGCTAACTAAATAACACGAGATGGATCTTTGCAGCGATCCGAACTCATGCTGACGCGGACGCCGCGATGGACTGTCCGAGATTTTTTCCAAATTTATTTAAAGCTTTGAATGATTAACATAAAATTTTCATTTCCGTTAACATAACCTCGTCGTTATGAATAGTCTTCTAGCACTTTTTTGAGTTCATGCTTAAGCTGGTTATTTCACATTAAAATTATGGTTCTTATGTATTTAAAAACATATATAATTTTGAGGAATAAGAATATAATATGGTACTGCACTAGTCATGATGGTACAAAGGATGTAGAAAAATCAGTAGTGTGGAAAGGAAAAAATACCGGTATGTCACACTGGTGTGACAATCTGGTGTGACTACGAGTCAGGACTCTACCAGCTCACTGTGCATATGTTGTACCGCATTAAATTCTGTCGCTACTGTGGGACAATAAAACAAAACAAAACAAATGAAAACGTCACACGTAACAGGATTAGCTATGAAGAATGTATGGAAGCTAAATTAAAATATTGTTGTATGTTGAGTAAGGAAAACATAAAACAATGTACTAGAAAAATATAGAATATATGATGACATAAGATGTAGCATACCTATAGTATGGTTTTTAGTATTTTAAGTAGTAAATACAAAATTACAGTACGTCTCGGGGAGAAAATAAATAAATTGCCGTAAACGTATGTTGACAACACCGCTATTTGATCTAAGAAATTGCTTTTAGTTAATAAATGAAAGCACAAAAAAGATTTTCTCAGCTACACAAACTAACATAAAAAATACAAGTTGGAAGAGAGCAGAGATAGGTAGAAAATACATTATACGCAAAATGGACACACACAAAAATATAATAATTATATAACAACATAACTTTGCAGGCAAGAGCGTCGGTGGCTCAATGGTGTGGACTGTTGCCCTCCTACCGGGAGGGCTGAGGTTCAAATCCCGCCACGTACCAATGTATTTTCGAAAAATATTTGTACATTATCCGACTCTCTTACGGTGAAGGAAAACACCGTGAGGAAACCTGCGCACGCCTGTAATGAGATTCAAAGGTTGTGCGTGAATTCGTCCAACCCGCACTGGACGCGCGTGGACGACTAAGGCCTAATCACCCTATACCGGTGGGACGTTTAATGAGCTGATGATGATGATAACTTTGCAGGCGTTCAGCTGGATTTAAATATAATCATGTTATCTGTGAAGATCTCATTTTTGTTTATATTTCGACTAAAATAACAACTTTAATTAAACTTTAAAACCAACCCTGGACCATAATTTCATCGCCGTCGATGGAATCCCAATGAAGGGTATCTCACATTGGCCAGTTTTTATCGCACGCATTACCACACGAGAACGTGAGAATATTTTATTAGGAATAAATTAATTAATCCGCGAATGGTGTCCGCAGAAATGGAGGCACTAATGATCTTATTAATGAATTGTTTCGACGTATTCGCGTGACGATGTTATTGACTTTTGTAATGGAACATTTTCGAGCAATCCACAAAAACGTTTGCACGTACAGCCGTTATATTTTATTACCGTTTATATTTAGTTCGTTGGGGGATTTTATGAGGATGTGATTCGAGTTTCTTGCTGTTATTTCTTAGTAATATTAACTGCTGGTGGTGCTTATAAAATTACGCATATTTCGATCTTTTAGGCAGTTAGTATTAGCATTCATAACTAATAGTGCTGATATAGCATTGTAGACTTCAATCTTTTAAGAGCTACATTTTTATTTTATTTATTGATTGTGTAAGTTTATTTTTTGTTTTCAATATATTTTAAGTATAATTAGTTCTGGCTACAGGCAGCGCTATAGCGTTGCACTTCATTCCCGTTCATTCTCAGGGTCCAGAATAAAAATTGGCCAAGTGCGAGTCGGATTCGCCCGTGGAAGGTTCCGCAGTATAAAGTAACCTTAAATAAAATAATGTTTATTTACTTAGGCAGCTACTTCATGAGTTTTGTTATGAGAAAATGGTGGTTCACAGTTTATGACGTATAAAAAACAACTTCCGGCAAGATATCGTTCAAACCAGATTTCATGGTAATGTACATCATATATATTTTTGTTATCATATGAATCCCATATTTTAAAAGATAGGTGCCCACTTTTTTCAACTTTTGAAATGATATTAGAAACCTTAATATAATTTTTAACAGCTATATATTCATAGCTCACATTTTTTTTGAGTTTCATATCCATGTATCTGACTAGCTCTATATTTGGGTTTTAGGTACTATTTGTACAATTCTCTGCCATACTGGTGCGTTCTAGCAGATCGCAAGTAGCCTTCGTTGTATGTTACCTATTCATATATATAAAACAAGAACGAACATGTTTTTGTGAGATATTATGTGACCAGCCCTGATTGATGATTGGACGAAGTTCTTCATTGGAAGTGCCGTATCGATGTTTTACGCATTAGCCGAACCAATTTTCCGGTTATTTGTTTCATCGTTGTTAATTATAAACGTTTTTAACGATATCTCCGTATTTGTTTTCCTGGAATAATCGCTAGTGATGTTTGTTTGCCGTCAGTATGTGCGATTGCACACGATTTCAGTGCTCCTGTTAATTTTCCTGTGAGGAAAACATGATTGTTGGCTTGTGCTTATTTATATTAGGTTTACATTGTGCAGGCGATTAGGAACGTTGTGTATTTACTTTTAACGCTTAAATTGTACTGTAGGCTGACTAAAGGCCTCCGTGATGTAGTTTGAACCTTGGTGAACCGTGGGTCGTGGGTTCGAAACCTGTGGGAGAGATAGTTATTTTGTAGGATTTGATTTTTCTTTTGATTCTTATTTTAGGTAAATTACAGGCTGAATTGTCCGAAAAAGAAAAATGATTCCGTAGACCTTTTAGGGACACTTTAAGCCGTCTACAATCTTATGATGCTAGTTGTTGACTCACAGTTCATTTGTATTGTCTCCATATTCTTGGATTTAAAATTATATGAAAGGTATAAATATCGTCACTTAATTCAATTTATAATCATAAGGTGTAAGAACTGAAGTGCAAGAAATGTTAATTGGTGTTCTATTTCCTATCAGAGTTTTATCCTATTTAGCCTTCATAAGTATTTAAATATGTTAATGTTACAAATTTTTAAATCAATATAGCCACTTAACAAAGCAACACCTGATGATGTGAATTTATTTATTTGAAAATATAATTTTAGTAAAAATCCCCTTAAACCAAACCTAACACCCTAAAGCTTTCTCTATGAGCAAATTTTATATCGTGGGTCTTTGTTCATATGCGTCTTTCACCTTTATAATTACAATTTATTTGTTAAATGTTTATCACCAGAACTGCATAATTTAATATTATCTTAATCTATACTAGCTCACATTTAAAATACTAGCTAGAACGCTGTAAAGGATGTAATCGAAATTGCAAAAAATATATTTTAAATATCTACAAACGTAAGTGTTTTAGGGTTCTGTTCCTTTAAAAACCATTTATAAAAACATTTTTTGAAATGTCAACGAATAAATATTCATATCATTTATGGCTCATGTACTTTAACATAAAATTGTTATAATTAGAACAGGTTCCACAAGATGGCCTTGCAAGGTCAATGCAAATTTATATTCAGTTTCAAAGTTGGTTCTACATATAATTACATTGATTTGCTATATAATTATTTTGATTACAAATGATTCTGTACTAAACACAATTTTTTGAAAAGAGTAACATGTCTGGCCCGAGCATGACACCTAAAGATTTTATGCCTCGTAGATGGCCAGTAACTCTCGTCATAGGCGCGAGTATTTTACCTGGACGGACTGAGCTTGTGCGAAAAGAAAGCTAATGGCTCCATACTCCATCTCTTAGCTGCTCCAGTACCGCTCCTATGCATTATCCGATTGCGTCAGTTACCAGGGCCAGTTCAGCCGAGCAACTTGGGTGCGCTAAAAGCACTGCGTGGACGGCTTCCTTGCAGTCTTCGAAGGCTGACAGCGTGGGCTCTGTCCAGGTGATGGGATGCCTTCCCTTTACTGTACCTGTCAATAGCGCATGCAGTGGAGCCTGAACTTGGGCTGCTCGGGGCAGAAAACGTCTATAAAAGTTTAGCATACCCATAAACCTCCTAAGCTGCTGCACGTTGGTTGGGCGAGGGAACTCCCTAATGGCTTGTACCTTCGAGTCTAATGGCTTAGTGCCATTAGCAGAGATGCTGTAGCCTAGGAACGTTACCTCTTTTGCTCCGAAAACACATTTCGAAGTATTAACCAGCATGCCATACTCACTCAGTCTGGTGAAAACCTGTCGCAGGTGCTCCTCATGGTCCTCCTGGTTCCTGGAGAAGACTAAAAAGTCATCTAAATAACAGAAGAGGAAATCGAGCCCCCTAGTCATCTCATCCACAAACCTTTGGAATGTTTGACCTGCATTCCTCAAACCAAACGTCATATAGGGAAATTCAAACAGTCCAAAGGGTGTGGTGATCGCAGTCTTCGGTATATCCTCTGGACAGACGGGGATCTGATTGAAAGCCTTCACCAGGTCTAAAGTGCTGAAGACAGTGCACCCAGAAATGCTATGAGCAAAATCGTGGATGTGCCTAATTGGATATCTGTCCGGTACGGTGCGCGCGTTCAGCATTCTGTAGTCGCCACAGGGACGCCAGCCGTTATCCTTCTTTGGGGCTAGATGTAAAGGTGACGCCCACGAGCTCTCTGAAGGACGGGCAGTCCCATTGGCTATCATGTCCTGAAATTCCTGACGAGCTATTTTTAATTTATCAGGGCTAGGCGTCGAGGGTTACAGTGTACGGGTGGTCCAGGTGTTGTGCGAATGTGGTGCATTGTGTTGTGTGGAGTAGTGCGATGTGTACCAGCTGGTCGGGTGATATCTGGAAATTCACTTAATATTTTATGATAAGGTGAATCACCAGTTGAGACCTTCACTGAATGGACATTTTTACATAAAACAAAAGCGGCCACAGCTGATATAGAAGTCGTGTTATCTATCAATCGCTTATTGCGACAATCTACAATAAGGTGATAAAAATTTAAAAAATCTACTCCTATAATTGGTTTACACACATCGGCAACTACAAAACGCCAACTAAAATTTCGACGTAGGCCAAAATCTAAATTAAAATGTTTATAACCATACGTGGCAATGTCCGAACCGTTGGCAGCACACAAACTGAAGGTAGTCCTGGCACGACGTTCCCGTAGAGCAGACCGAGGGAAAACGCAAAGGTCGCTTCCGGTATCGACCAGAAATTGCGTCTTTGAAGCTCGATCGGTGATGAAGAGACGACCAGAAGATGAGGATGGAGATGGGCAATCGTCAGTCGTCATTATCGATTGCCCCTGGCTTTTCCCGCATTATATTCACATGGGCGTATGCACTTCTTTGCTTTGTCGCCAAACTTGCTATGAAACCAGCACAGCGGAAACTTTCGGTTATAAGAGCTCGACCGCTGTCTGGATGATGAACTGCCACTGGAACGTGAGGATGCACGATGATGGGATCTGCTACTCCTGCTCGTTGCCATATCCTGCACCTGCCGCCTCAATTCAGCGATTTCATTTTTGAGTTCGAGAAGTGTAGAATTGGGGGTAGGTTCGCTAACGGCTGCGACTCTGGACGCCGAGGACGTGAGATCGTTCACACGATCCGCTAAATCGGCAAGGTCATCGATAGCGGTATTCGATGGCTGTCCAGCAAGCACGGTCTGAATACCGTGTGGCAATCGGCTCATCCAAATGGTTTTCAAAAACTCATCCGTGACGTCACAACCCGCAAGTCCTTTTAGGTGTCGAAGGAACTGTGAGGGTTTTCGATCGCCTAACTCCTCGTGCATCAGCAGCTGCGTGAGCTTCTTCTCGTTAGAAGCTGAAGACGTTTGATTAATTCCGCTTTTAACTTGCCATATTTGTTTGAATCTGGCGGTCTTATAATAATATCCTTGACTTCACGGGAATATTGTTATCAAGTTGACTGATGACATATTGAACTTGGTNTTTACCAAATAGTTTACTGTAAGCGTTCATCGCGAATCACTCAAACACACTTTTCATCAAGTCAATTTATGTTATTAATAAAATCTTATCAAAATGCTGCCACATCCAAACTATTGTTGTATGTAAATACCAACAGTTTGGATAAATAAAAGTAACATTTCTTTAATATGCCAACACAAACAATTTTGTTTATCCATACGGAACCCGTGCGGTTTATCAACAACACTTATGCGCAGCATCTTCACGCTTAATCAAGTACAGTATCAGCCACGTATATCTCGGAATCTAATGGGGGTGCCCCTCCCACTCGAGAGGCCGTGTAACCAGTCCGTTCTGGTTACTCGAAAGTATAACCTTCAATTGCTTTATAACATGGTTGTAATATCGTATGTGCGAAAAAAATGAGCGCGCGGATTGCGATTTTTACGGTTGGGAAATATATAGATTAAAAGGTTCGGTTTCTCATTTATATAATATTATCATATGTGCATTCTTGATGGTGTCCATCATGTGTAACTTATACAAAGATTAGACATTCGAAAAAAGGGTCTCTTTGCTGTGGCTTCGACCCCACACATGCCTTCCAAAGACCATATTTGGTCCGTGAATCTTGGATTTCGAAAAAATAATGTTATATTCTTCATCTGAGATCGTAATGAGACACAGGCGTACGTTAGAACATTTATTTCAGATTGGTTATGTTGACGAGATATTGTAGGCTTCATCTCCCTCTCCTCTCGTGGCAATTAAGGTCGACATTTGTGATCGTCCGGCACAATAACAAAAAAATTTATTTTGGTATAGTTTGTAAAAAATTGATATTCTAGGGTCAGAAAACGTTTAACAGGCTTTAGCATATATAAATGCATCTAGTTGCTGGCGCTGAAGCCGTGACCATGATGTTTCAATGGAGAGTCCCACCCACAGATTTCCCAATACAGGAAGGGCAACCGCGTTTAAAGTGCGACAAATGCAAGCTCAACGAGCATACACTGGCTGCCAGTTTACGCTCCGTGAGACGAGTCAAGATGCATGATATTAGAAAAATTACCGTTTTTTTTTATTCAAAATGCCATCCTGTGAATTGTAACATGCCATCATCGCAATGAATCAGTAAATTTATCAAGAAATATAATAACTTTCACAGGTAAGAACCGAAAAAGAATTGCGACACTGGACTGCCTATAAACTTGGCGGCTTGTCCAGTGTAATTGTATATTCGGATGTCTGTGGTCCCACCGGTCAGCCAACCCGCTCAGGACGGTGTTTGGTGCAGCGCGTGTTCGCGCCCACAGCTGATAGTGGTTATATCTCTTTTGTCTGATAGTCCGAGTTCTGTAGATTGCTTCGTGAACCGGTCCGAGTCCTGGATTTGAATTTGGGAAGATCGCATAGTGAAAGTCACTTAGTGCAATTTTGCCAGTTAGGTTGGGCAATACAGGCTGTCTAGAAAGAAAGATGATCCGTGCTTTAAATGGCACATTAAGCGGTCAGCCCCGGCTACATGACCATGACGACCTATATGGTGTAATGGTTGAGACGTCGGCTTCTAAACCAAGGGTTCGGGTTCGATCCCCGGGCAGTACAAACATTTGTGTGCATGAACATGTCTGTTTTGTCTGGGTATAATATATACAATATGGATGTATTTACAAAATACTTCTAATGTAATACTTTATCTCCCTAATTATTTATACTTATGTCTAAAACAGTCTTATTTATATTCTTTGAAAGAATATATGGAAGACGTCGCTCTAAGCAAATCAACCGTCTATTTTTGTTTTATACAAATTTAATTATATGAAGTATAAGCACTTATTTTGGGGCTAGAATGCTCTGCGTTAAGTTTAAGCTATTAATTTTTAAAAAACGAAATTATTCCTATTTGTAGTGACACTATGACGTCAATATGTCATGTCTCCGTATTTGACGGAGACCTGACATATTGACGTCATAGTGTTTTCCAGCTTATTTACGTTGATGCACCCCGACATTGATCATGTTCAAACAAATTAACTTCGATGCCTCCCAGACGCTAATATAAAATAAATTGGGCGGAATGTGTAGGGTTCCACAGGTTAGTTAATATATTTACTATAGTTTTACGGATAATAGTTTAAATACGGTACTTGACTCATCATCATCAGCGCATTATGTCTTCCACCGAGGGGCACGAGCGTACCTATAAAGGTTCTATAGGCCTAAGGTGTAACACGCGGGCCCAGTTCACACATAGCTTTTGAATCTCAGGCGTGCTCCGGTTTCCCTACGATGTTTTCCTTCACTGTAAGAGCGTCGGATAAACGTACATATAATTTCGAAAATTCGAAATCGTATTTGACGACCCATTTGGTGTTGCGGTTGAGAGGGCGGCTGCAACACCATGGGTTCCGGGTTCGATCCCCGGGCAGTACAAACATTTGTGTGCATGAACATGTCTGTTTGTAATAGTCTGGTGTTTTACTATGTATAATATGTATGTATTTACAAAAAAAAATATAAAAGTATATTTATCCGTTGTTTAGTACCCATAATACAGGCTTCACACTTAACTCAAATTCAAATTTTGAAATTCAAAATTCTTTATTCAAATTAGGCTTACAAAAAGCACTTATGAACGTCAAAAAAATATAAAAAAATATAATAAAAAACAATTAAAAATACTAAACTAAAAGTATGAATTTTGATGCTTTGAAAAAAAAGCGCTTCAGTGGAAAACTTGGGACTAGATGGCGCTGTGGTAATGTCAGTGGATATTATTTATTTATTGGTACGTGGATTAGAACCTGTACCCTCCACATCGGAAGGTAACACTATTAAGCCACCGCCGCTCTGACACATTTTAAAATTATAACTGTTTAAAATTACCTATATTTAATAGTAAACGTCATCATGAACTCACTCTACACCATTTAATTATCATTTCAATTCACATACCTACTTTAGATGAATAGGAAAATGTTCTACAATAGCCAAATACAGGCATCATTAAAAATGATTGGTTCAAAATTATTTCCTTATTGGCATCTATTACAAAAACTCATCGCGTTATATATGAGCTTATTCCGTTGCTGATATTTTGTGATTATTAAATAATTTCTATAAATACGTGTTCATTAATATGTATATTTTGATGTCCTCTTTTTGTTGTTGTACTTAGTACATAACGATCGATTAACTTTTAAAAAAATATCATTAATTCCCAATGAAATGAATAAATATCCATTGACTTTTCACAGCGCCATCTAGCGCCACCTAAGCGTGGATCTTTGATTACTTAACAACGGATAAACATCTTTATATACTTTTTATTTGAAATCATACATAATACATTAATGTCAATTAGTAATTAGATACGTCTATTATTATAGGAACCAATACAAACGGGCATGTTCATACACACAAATGTCTATACTTTTCGAGTATCGAACACGTACCTTTTGGTGTAATTAATTATCTACGTTTCAACCATTGTCAACTACGTCAACTCGTGACTTCCCATTTTCTGCCTTAATTTTAACTTTCCAAATAAACTCTTTGACCGCCAATGACGCCTCAAGGCGCCAGACACAAAAGATTTTCTATTGTGTCTGGATTCCTGGAGTATATTGGGTTAAATATTATTAAATTAAACAGCTTTTTAAAATCCTATCGATATTGAATCCATAATCAATTAATTCGCTGTTGCAGCCCGAGAGAGCGCCGTGGCCCCGCGGCACCGCATATAATTACAGATTTGCACATAATCTACCATTTTTCACAGTCGGCAATGTCGTGTCGATTGACGCCTCCCAGCTTGTAGCTCGTTTATAATCGACAAATGTTATTACATTTGTTGGGGGGTTTTGATTGTTTTATTGGCAATATTTTAGGAATTTTTTCGTCGGTGGCTCAATGGTGTGGACTGTCGCCTTCCTACCGGGAGGGCTGAGGTTCAAATCCCGACACGTACTAATGTGTTGCTCTTACGGTCAAGGAAAACATCGTGAGGAAACCTTCTTGCACGCCTGCGAAGAGATTCAAAGGTTGTGTGTAAGTCCAACCTGCACTGGGCCCGCGTGGACGACTATGGCCTAATCACCCTATACGGGTAGGCTCGTGCCCCTCGGTGGGGACGTTAAATGAGCTGATGATGATGATTTTAGGGAAATTTGGCTGTACTTATGAAAAGAGTAAAGACATTGTTAATGAACTTTTTTAACATAGGGAGGCAAACGAGCATGCGGTTCACTTGATGGAAAATGTTACCGCCGCCCATGGATATCCGCAACAGCTGAGGTCACAGGGATGCGTTGCAGGCCCTTTACCTTTTACCTTTTGAAAAAGATTAACCTTTAAACTTTTAAAACAGAAAGGTACTAAATTATTACCTAAATAAAGGAGTACCTATAAGGAATACTGAGTTTTCATTAAATGCATTAATTAAGTGATAATTATTTAGTTTGAATTCAACACTTTATAAAAATTACAGTTTTTCATATCAAATTACAGTTCATATTAAATTATTATAAAAATAACCCGTAATTTAATTAAATGTATTAATATAGTGATATATTTCATAAGTTTAAATTCAACATTTTTAAAATTTTACTGTTTTTCATATCGTTGTTTTATGACAGCGGATTTATGAATAAAAACTAACCCGAAACGACTGTCCATTTTTTCTCAACCTTAAAAGGAAATTAAGTTTAAAAAAGCATCACACAAATGATTAGTCTCGATCTCGTTTGCCATGAGTTGTTGTTCATAATCCCCTCCCCAAAGATGGAGGTCGAATTTCCGCCGCGGCCTCACCGGAACCACCGCCATGTTTACAAATCGGGTGGGAAACGTCATTGGGGAATTTTAAGCAGTCGGACGGTGATGAGAAAGATTGTTCTAAGATAGTGTTGGAATAGGCATCGTTTAGTTTGTTTATGTCAAAGTTAAAGTACAAATCCATTTATTTTATTTAGGCTTATGATTTATAAAAAAAAAAACAATTTATTTAAATTACAAATAAACCACACAAATGACTTGATTTCTTTAAAAAAAAACATACAATTTTATACTCCATTGTTGTTGGCCTGTTGAGGAAGAAACAAAGAAAACTTAACAGTGAAGCTTTTGTTATAACATTGATTTGGTATAAATTAAACACTAAAATAGTGGTGTTTAGGAATATTTATGATGTAGATATTTTTATGGTTTTGCCGTAAGTTTGTTGATGATACAAAGTTATAACATAAAATATCTCTTTCTTTTTATACTTTCAAATTCAGTAAGTTTGTATGAAGTTCATAAAGAACACTTGTGAATGTCAAATGTGTGTTTTATTAAGAAGTTGGAAATATTAATTAATGAAAATTAGGGCTCAAGAAATTTTCCTGAGCATTAAAACTCATACGATCATATTACATTTACATTAGCCTTTGTTTAGAGGTAAGCCCATTAAAAATAAATACTAAACAAACCCGTATTAAAATCAGCAGTAGATACAAATTAACAAAAGGGGCTTAATTTATAATTACATTATACTATGAAACGTTTAAGTTGTAAGATATTTGTTCACGAAGACAAAATCCACTTTATAACAATCTAATCTAGTAGAAGATCGTCAACGGCCATTTTTGACTATTTTCATTAGAATTCTCTCTAAATACTCCAGGTTGGCATTAATGATTTTATTACGCAGGTAAAAAATTCGCGGCGGGAAAAAATAATTAAACTAAATGGGAAAAATGCCTACGAAAACATAATATTTCAACTCTTAATGCCACCGCAATTTTGCTAATGTTTTCTCATAAGAAACAAGAAAAAAGCACTTGAGCATTAAACATAGATTATGTGTTAATGACTTGGCGTTATATTATTTTTAATATCACGGAATTTAAAAACTGAAACTAATGACTTCGTAATGAATCGTGTAATGCTTGAGATGTCGGCTTGTATACCAAGAGTTTCAGGTTATATCTGGACAGTCCAAATATATGTATGAACATGTCTGTTTATATAGGTCTGGGTGCTGTCATGTGTTATATGTACGTATTATAGTATATATTATTTAATCTGTGGTACGTATATACAAAAAATGTTTTTAAATATGTTGATAATTTATTTAGCGAGGTATCAACTTAGGCAAATTTCCCAATGTGGCTATGGCACTATGTGAAAATCTATAAAATTGGTCTTTTATTACCAAGTAAAATAGACCAATATTATAAAGGTTTATGGATTATAAGGGATATTTAAATAGAAAAGTAATAAATGTGTGGTCGATCTGATCGGTTACTCTCAGTAGTCGGTGGCAGGGGGTAAGCTTTTATAAAACCTTGTCATACAAGACGAATATTAAGCAACTCTAATACCAAGATTGGCTTAAGGGAGGTGTGGTGAACTGCTGAATAAGCAGTATACACATCGAGTACGGGTTAGCTTGGATCTATATGTAGCGAGAACAAGGAAAAAGACTCGCAGATCAACTAAGCTCCATTTTTAATCGGTCGAAAGTAGAATACGAGTACATCATATTTCCATAAATTTTATCTGTATTAACGATCTGTGACGTTACAGTTACGAGTAATCGAATGACGCGATTTTATTTTAGTTATATGTTTTATTGCGGTGGAATATAACGCGGGTAATACCGCGGGAAAGAGATAGTATGTAAGAAATTTCAAAATAAGCCCGCCAGTTTTTTTAAAATCCGAACGTATTTTGTGATAAAATAATTTATTATTATACTTTGTTTCAGGTAAGATATTTTTCTTGGCAGTTTTTCTTCATATTATGAACAAAAGGTGATTGGTGAGTGTAGGCTAAAAGTTTTTGTTTAATATTGTTGTACATAATATAGTAATGGATTAAAAAAGTTCAATTTCTACTTGAATTTGCCAACATGTTTATTAAATCCGAGCACAACCTCAGCTATCTAAAATATTTTCCTTACCATGTCGCGTCATTGCATACAAAACAATGTATTTTTAAATACAAACCATCGCATATTTTATTGTAAGGTACCTTAATAATTCATCGAGTTAAAAAGTGTTTTATGAACTGCCAATATAAAAATAAATTGCGAGCACAACCACAAAAATTTAAAAGATCCCACCATACTGCACCGTTTATTTATCACAAAAAAACGCACATAGTTTTGCCTACTCTATTCACTATTTACCCGCTCTATTAATCACGTATTCGCATTGAAACAGTTGTTCATGTGCAAATTAAAAGCGCGCTGCAAATGTGGTAACAGGGAAGCGAAAACTTTTTAATCTGCTCAGACTGGAGTCGCATAATGCTAGCGCTGGGACAATGGCCGCTCGGCTTAAACACGCGAGTGAGGTATCGCAACCGCTTTTGTGGTGTTCACACTAATGCGAAACTTTTGAAAACGACACATTTTTGCATCGATACACGCCTGTTTGTGCGCACTAAGCCGTTCAAATAGGCTTGCATTGTCAGTCGAAATTGGAGTAGAACAAAAATAAATACAGATATAATCACGCGAGTAAGGTATCGTGTCTCAACTATTTTAGTTTTTAAAGCGAAACTTTTGACAACGACACATTTTTGCACCGATACACGCCTGCTTGTATGCGTTAAGCCGTTTAAATAGGCATGTTTATTTTGGTATCATCAGTCGAAAGTTGGCCATAAGAGAAATGATTGTGGATTTAATCACGCGAGTGAAGTATCACCTCCGCTATTGTGGTGTTCAACCTCGCTAATTTGGAACTTTGAAAACGCCACATTTCTGTATCGATACACGCCTATTCATGCGTATTAAGCTTAGATCAACAATAAAGTAACATTGTTGTCTTATTGTAACATTGTCTAAGGTGTTAAGCGGTTTTAATAGATGTTAAGCTTGTTTGACTATTATTGGATTAAATTGAAGGATATCAAAAAAATAAAGCATTTAATTTCTAGACAAAGGTATCATAAAAAATCTATTGAAAACTCCGCATTTTTGCATCGATACACGCCTGTTTGTATGCGTTAAGCCGATTTAATAGGCCAACATTTTGCCAATATAGGCTGAAAATTAATAATTGTGGTTTATAAAATAAGCGAGTGAGGTATCACTCTTCCTCTATTGTCAAATTCAGAGGTCGTAGATGTGAATCTTTTTTAAAAAATTTTCAAGTCTTGTTCTTTGACCAGCAAAGAATCGAAATATTATTGACATTATTTATAAGCGGCCAAGTTTATAGCGATTGCAATATACACATTGCTTACTATTATTTACTCATCTATGCAAATTCTAAACGAGTCGCGTTACCTATCACAATGTAGCTGCCCCTTGAATACCTGCCTCATCGAGGCAGCTATCTCATCAGGATCGTGTATGGAAGATGTCAGCAGTCCCGTGCAACGTAATGATCTGGTTGACACCTCAAGTAATACGTAGGGCGGGCGGCCGAGCGCGCGCCCTCGGAAATGAATTTCGTACGCGGGCAGCATACGTCCTACCGGTACGGGGGGTATTTATGGTAAGTAAACGCTGTTGTGTAGTCCACTGCTGGGACTAAAGTCTTATTCTTAGTCTAAAGCTTATGTTTAAAGATTTTGAACACGAAATTTCGTAAATTCTTTATTCGATACTAAAGTTAGTTTTTAGAGTAAAAAAAAATATTTTGATCCCTCGTCAGAACCACAGGTTAACAATAGGTGTTAGAAGTCTCTTATCATCCGTTGGGATATGTTTTTTTATTGCTTATGTAGGCAGACGAGGAGGCGGCCCATCTGATGGAAAACAGTATCCGCCGCTCATGGACAACTGCAATGCCGGGGGCAAAGCCATGCCGCTGCCTATCAAGAAGAAAAAGCTCTCTTTAAACCTCGTTTTGCTTCTCAAATTAAAAAATCTCCAATTGGCTGTTGCCTTCCGGTCTGGAAGGTGCAGGTTTAAATCCCGCCACGTACAAACCAATGTCTTTTCGAATTTTCGAAATTATATGCGTTGGATAAACTCAACGCTCTTACGGTGAAGGAAAACATCGCAAGAAAACCTTCGCCGCCTGCGAAGTAATTCAAAGGTTGTGCGTGAAGTCGGCCAATACGCACTGGGCGCGCGTTGACGACTATACATCCTATATGGTTAGGCTCGTGCCCCTCGGTGGGGACGTTTAATGGCCTGATGATGATATAAAATTTATAAATGTCATTATTTCTTTCATAGTACACCAATAGGCAAAACTGAGGCCAAACGTAAGCCCATTGTAAATAAAATAAACTATAAGTATTAAGCAGTAGCATACCATAATAGCAGAACACTAAAGAATTGAGTATCCCGAGTCTGAGGGTCGATTAAAAATTCTTTTCATTTTTCATTTTCATGTTTACGTGCAAAGCTTAGCGTTATTGTTCAAGTATTGGAAGCTACCTTGTGCGCATTAATAAATCAATTGAAAATGGTCAAAACAACGCATCGCGGGTGCGATAGCGCGACGATAACGGCACGATCACGTTACGGTATCGCCGTGTCACATTGTCTGATATCGGATGCACTTTCGCTTGCAGGGCTGCTGTGGACAAAATGATTTTTTATTTGTGCTTTCTAAACATAGCTGGAGATTGGTACGCTTGGAAATCTTTGGGGGTGGCATTCGTTCGACAGTGGCTGATTTTAGGCTGGCAGTGGACACTTTTAAGCTATGATAATGATGATGAAACATGTCGACCTTAAAAAGTCATGGCATTACTTTGCGACAGTAAATACACCGCTTGTGTAATTGCTGCTTGTTTTTTTTTTTTGAGGAAGATTAAGACCATTCTCTGATTATTTATTAATTAATTAATTATATTAAAATAAGGCAAACACCGAAGTGATAAAAAGATAAATATAACCAGAAATTACTTTAATTAGGTACATAATCAATTAGATCAATATTTCTAGTTAAAAACATTCAAATTATAATAATAATAAATAATAATAATATCCACTGACATTCACACAGCGCCATCTAGCCCCAAGTTAAGCGTGAAGCCTGTATTATGGGTACTAAACAACGGATAAATATACTTAAATACATTTTTTTTTTCGTAAATACATACATATCATACATAGAAAACACCCAGACCATTACAAACAGACATGCTCATGCGGAACCCTTGGTGTTGCAGCCGCCCTCTCAACCGCAACACCAAATGGGTCGTCAAAATAATACCAACAATAATAGAAAATTACTAGCCAAAATGTCATTTCGGGGACACATTTTATGTATTAATGATAGTCATGTCATGTCAGTATTTTTTATACACTTTTATTAAAATATTTTATAAAATTGTGTATTATTTAAAATTACGTATATAAACAAAAAAAACACAGGCAAAAATTGAGTTAAATTTTGGCGGGGAAAAACAATACTCATGTCGCTTGTAGCGATAAGGCCGCCTTTGCCCACTATATTGGTTTTTATGTTTTTGTGTTTGTATTTAATTCATTGTGAGCAATAAAGAGTCTACCTATCTATCTCATGTCATTTGGTCCACTTGTAAAAAATAGCCATATCTTTGTATCTTCAGTAAAGTATTATGTAAAAACATGACTAAGTTAAGTGAATCAATCACACATTAGCATTAGAATTTCATGAGTAACATTATACTGTGATATGTTTTGTACAAAGTCACGTATGTGATAGACGGCAATAGAACGTTGAAAGAGTTCGCTTATTAAATTCATAAATAACTAAACTGTATTATAGATTAATTTATGTTTTTTTTGTCTTCTTAGGTATTACGTATAATATTTTTTATTTCAATTCAATATTCATAATATTTTTTAAGGACTTGAATTGGTCTATTAGTAATCCTAAGTGCTAGCTACTAAGATACTGTACAATGCTAATAATAATACTTAGCCATGGTTATTTTGTATTTTTATTATTTAATATAACTTTGAAGAATTAAATAGATTCAAGGTTTATTATTTTAAGAGTGTTCGATAGGTGTCCGCGCTGCTTAAGCAACTATCGCAATGTTAGGTTGTCGGATTCTTTCGATGTGTGCTTTGAAAGGAACTTCAAGCCAATGGTTGGTATGCTACTGTCTCAAAGAGAGCCCATGTATTGTCTTACGGCTTACGGTAATAATAATAAAGGCGAACATTAGAGAGCCCAGCCCAGATGTCCAGTTCACCAAAGTCCAATTCCATAGCCCAATATTTTATCTTTGGATCACTTCGCAAGCGTGCGCAGGTTTCCTCACGATGTTTTCCTTTACCGTAAGAGCTTCGGTTAATTACTCGGAATATTCGAAAGGACATGTACGTAACGGAATTCGGAACTACACTCTCTACACCATAAGGCTACAGTCTACACCAATGAGCCACTAACGCTCTTAACACATTGATACAATAAAATTGATAAAATATATATTTTTTTATCATTTTTATTTCCGGTAGTGTGAGAAATAAATTCGCATGGCTCGCCGGATAACAAGTTGAAGTGGCATTAGGATGTGCACGTATGTCGTAGAACCGATGGCCATTGGAAACGACCAGTTCTGGATTGGAGGGAGAAAGTGTCTTGGCACGATCGACGACATGTCGAAATTATCTTGACAAATATCGCTGGTGGAGGATGAACGAGAAAATAGGTGGCTAGTGACATCTGGCCCAAAATAGGGTGACCTATCTACAGTGGACTGCGATAGGTCCAAGCTAGATTTAGTTTGATGCAAAAGATTAATTTAACTATAAGTAACATACATATTGGTTATTAGAACAATCTTGCGTCTGGAACATATGTGCCAAGCAAGACCATACACTACTATAAAAATTTATCCTAAGAAAGCACAGTTTTTTAGTTAATTCATATTTTTAAATGAAACTAATGCAAGAGTAATTCGTCAAGACTTCAATCTGTCTAAGCAATCAATATTTAAGCTCTTTAACAATATTTAATAATTTAAGCTCTTTATCAATATTTAATACATTTTCCAACAAATTGGTTTCTTTCATCATCATCATCATCATATCAGCCACATTATCCACTGCTGAAAATAGGCCTCCCCAAATAACTTCTACTCCAAACGGTCGGAAGCTATCTGCATCCAACGGCCACCCGCAACCTTCCTCAGGTTTCTTTATTTCCTCTAAAATTAGGGACAGTCACCTGTTTTTGTTTTCTAGAGTCAAGCTATAATTATTAAGGCAGACATAGACTCGATTCCCCTAAATTTCTAAGAACACCCAACAGATATCACCAATAACGATCTTCTCTAGCAGCCCTATCCCGGGACGAGCGTCCGATAGTGCATTGTCCCCGATAAACTTGTTGTTCCGATACAGAGAAAGTGACTATCGGCGCGCTATTTGTAAACACCCAGTAATTGGTCGGATCACCTCGATTGTGACTTTCCCAACTCGGGAGATAGGCGATCCAAGCTTTCCGTACTAATGTTAAGGATATAAATAAATAAATTTTCACTGACATTCACACAGAGTCATTAAGCCCCAAACTAAGCATTAGCCTGTAATATGTATACTAAACAACGGATAAACATACTTATATATATATATATATATATATATATATATATTTGTAAATACATACATATTGTACATAACACCCAGACCAATACAAACAGACTGTTCATGCACACAAATATTTGCACTGGCTGAGGACCGAACCCGGAATCCATGCTGTACGAGCTGACGTCTCAACCATTACACCAGATGGGTCGTCAAAACATGATCTAAACGTATCGGTCCCGGCTAATACTTTGAATGGTAGTCGTAGTACTTATTTTTTCCTATTGGTCAATTACCCCCAGATAGCCAATACTGTTCTAAAATGCCGTTATAGACTATAATGAATTTGAATACAACCACGATGACAACAAAGATACCAAATCATCAGTATTTAAAGTTTACAGTGCTTTAATCAGTTTTTTTTTTGTATTCAATGTGTGCGAATCACGACGATAATACTATTGATTTTTTTCTTAAGTAATTCGAGCTTATCCATACAATGATTTCGATATTTTTCTCACTTATCGCACTGCTTATGAGCAACGGCTACTAAATATTTCACAACAGACGTCCCCGATAATGACAACCGGGTAATATCTGCCCTAGACACGATGCATCAACTCGCCACGCCGTTATCGCGTTAGGTATTCATGCGATCGTGTTACTTTAATTAGTGGACTATGGAATGCTTTTAATGAATGCAATCGATAAATTGATAGCCCAACTGGGAGTGAGACTGCTTCTGCTGTTCAGTACGTGTAATTTTTATGTTGGAGAAAACATGTGCCTTATTTTTTTACTTTTTATGTTACGGAGTTAACAGGACGGCCAGGACGTCCACCTGGTGGTAAGTGATACGCCTGACCATGACAGAGCGGCAATGAAGGAGACCAATAACTGATAAACAGTTATTATTCTCCATCAAGTCGCTCTGCGCCTGTCAACCGAAACAACATATGTTAGGTCTCTTATACCCTGTGATTTCACTAGCTACAGTGCCCTCATCCCGAAACACAAAAGTGCACTCTAGCACCTAGATGACTCAGTATCAAGTCTACCACCAAATCAATGATTTTTTGTCTGCTTTTCTTTACATTGTAAAAATATCAGAAAAATAAAACACAACCGTATAGTTTCTTTTTAAGTTTTGGGGTTTTTTAAAGAAGTTTACATATTTAACAGGCAGTGAATAATCAGGGTACTGAGCAACATTTTAAGGACACACGCTACTGCACTGGACTTACAGCCTCCTTCACGATAACTGTTCATGATAACGAAATGGTTTGCCATAATTTTGGTTGGAGACAGCAAAACGTATGAAAGGTTAGGAATGGCAAAAGGCTGCCCCCTATTCTCTAAACATTTTGACCCGTAGCTGCCTTTTATGGCGTTTACGAGAGTAAGAAAAGTGGTGAAAACTGTACTCTAATCTGTCACCATACCGCTGCCTTTTTTAATAAACTGGCAAGTCCTGCTACCAGAATAAGGTGAAGCAATTGTAATGTTACCTGTAGGTAAATGACAAAACTCTGCAAACAATGATATTAAAAGTTTAAAAGAGTGTAAATCGAGTTTCTGGCCGGCTCTTCTCGAAGATCCTACTTATTCCGAACTGGTGGTAGAGTCACAAAAATATAATAATAACAATTGACGATTCAAAAGTATCTGTAAAAGATTGATTTGTGTGACGTTTAAGAGTAGGAGTGGTGAAAATTTCATTTAATCTGTCACGGAACCGCTCCCGTTTAAACACGTTTTTTTAATAAACTGACAAGTCCTACAATAAGCTGAAGCAAAATAAATATTACCAATATACACCGGTGTAACACAGCGATTACGTTTATCATAGCAACAGGATCTCGACATAAATTAGGCGCCCCGGCTGGAGGAGGGGGTCGTTAGCGATTTAAAATTTCAATATCTGCGATCGACGACGCGTCGAATGAGTGTAATGGCGTATAAATCAGTCGGCCCGGCGACGCCTCAGTCAATAGGTGTGAAGCTTAAATACTTGTGGACATGCCTGCAAACCAATATTAACTTTTCACTATAAGTTCAACCCCAGGTTTTTTTACCTTTAGAGAAATTCAAACTGTAACCATTAGCGCCGGTCCAATGACCAAGCGAGACCAACAAGTGATAGACAGTTTTATCATCCATCAATGCCGCTCTGCGCCCGTCATCCGAGACAACAGATGTTAGGTAACTTCGTATATTCGGTAATTTCACTAGCTACAGTGCCCTCATCCCGAAACACGAAAGTGAATAACACTCCTGTTTCACAAAAATGTGCTGATTGTTCAGCGAAATCCTGATGCTAACTTGGTTCTTAAAGTATGTACTCTTTACATCCCACGTGTATAAAGCCTTGTAACGTGTAGATTACAAAACGATCACGTATTTCTTACTCCATGACAGTTATTATATTTTTTAGTATAAATATGTTTGTTAGAATTATCATTGTAACTAATTTATTACCACTGGATTTGCTGGTTAGTCTCGGAAATCTTTATTGTAGAAAAAGTAGCAATCATGTTTTTTTATGTAATAAATTAACTGCAGGATTACTGACTTAAAAAAATTATTCCAGCATTATGGACATTTGATAAAGATATATTAACTTGGTTTCACTTTGATTAACTAAGCAGGAATACGTGTCTGTGCTTTTCAATGAATTTTATTATAAAACAGGTTTTAGAGTTAGCGAAGTATTATCACTTGTACATTTAATACGCGTTTAATTAAATTTTGTTTCATGTAGTCTATTACAATTGCAACCACACTTACTTACTTTCTTAATTATTTTATCTTTAAAAAGACTAAACATAATTGTTAACATTCACGAAAAAATATATAATTTCTAAAAGGGAATATCCTCTTTAACCTTTCGGGATCATCCAGTCCATTATCGGGAGATGGCGATTGCGTTGATAGCGGGCATAATTTGCAATAAATATAAGGAGGTGTCGCCGTTTGGTTCCTGACCGAGACAAATTTCCTCCTCGTATATCGGTAATGAGATTATGATTTGAATATCGGAGATTTTGTTTGTTTTTTATTTTTGTAATTGGCGATAGGTTATACAATGTTTGAAATCTTAAATTAGGGATGTTAATAGTCGCATACAGTACTAATTATGATTTGTAAAATGACCTATTCCCATATTTTTGACTGGAATCCCAGTACTACTAGGCGATTCACGCACTTTTCAATTTTTATTTTTGTAATTCAACATTATAAAGATTCGATAAGGACGATAAGTGTACGGTCGGTATGATAATTGAGGTCTTTTTTCTTTCTTTAAACCCTTAATTTGAAAATTGGAATACAAAGAAAAAAGAAATTAAATTTGTTTCTCATTAAAAAAAACGACATGTATATGTATATAGATCCCACATCATTTTGAACCTTAATCCTTGGCATACAGGTGACAACCAGTAGCTATGATAATATTAGAAGTGCTTTATCCGATTATAAGGGTTAACCTAACGCAGTCTACAGCTTCACTAGGCACAGCCAATGTTCCCACCTTAGCCCTTTTGTAGCTAGTCTAGCACTTTTTAGCATTGGTGAACTCCTTTTTTAACGATTTGGCCCGCAAAGAGCAATCTAGCTCTTTTTCACTGTCTTGAAAATATAACAAAATTATGAAGTTCGACGCGCTTACAAGTATTTCATCGGTCATGATGACGATTTATTTAGACGCTCCAAAAAAAGGCTTCGTGACATGATTATTTTAGCATTTTTAGAACAGAAAATCTTTTGATGCTCCTAGCCCTATCTAGCTCTTTTTTACTACACAAAAAGCCCTTTTTCTAAAACTGAGGTGGCAACACTGGGCGCAGCAAGTAAAATAGTTTGTAGATAGATAGATGGATAGAATATCCTTTATTGTACAATTTCGAGACAATTAACAATTTAAAGTACATTAACAATAAAACAAAAAGTACAAAGGCGGCCTTATTGCTAATAAGCAACATCTTCCAGGCAACCTCACAGTTAAAAATCATTTTAAAACAGAATAGGAAGGCGGTTTAATTGCACAAAGTAAATAATTGAAATAATACAAAGTAAATAATTGAAATTGAAGAGCGTCGGTGGCTCAATGGTGTGGACTGTCGCCTTCCTACTGGAAAGGCTGTGGTTCAAATCACAACACGTACCAATGTGTTTTTAAATTTTCGAAAATATATGTACGTTATCCGACGCTCTTACGGTGAAGGAAAACATCGTAAGGAAACCTTCATGCACGCCTGGCAAGAAATTCGAAGGTTGTGCGTGAAGTCGTCAAACCCGCGTGGACACGGGTAGGCTCGTGCCCCTCGGTGGGGACGTTTAATGAGCTGATGATGATGATGAAATAATTGAAATAAATTCTCAAATCGAAATAAAAATTATAATAAAATACAAATAAACATATCATACCTATGCTACCATAAATATGATTAAGTAAATACATTACAAAAATTAAAACAATAATGAGATAAAAATAAAAGAAGAGAGCAAGTATTTTAATGATAAATAGTGCGATGTTACCATACCTTTGAAAGCAGTTAGGTGTCTAGCTTTCCGGATAGTAACTGGCAAGGCATTCCACAAGCGAACTGCTTGGACAGTAAAAGACTGATCAAACAATTTCGTGGAATGCAATGGCGTACTCAGTTTTAGGTCATCAGACGATCTCAATGAACGACCGTGTGTGTTACAAAGAAACTCAAAACGACGCTTCAAGTAAGCAGGAGAGGAGGGATTGAAAGTAATTTAAAGTAGTTTGTATGTATCCTAATGAGAAAACCTGTCAACCAGACGTCGTTGCATCAATAAAGAATCACTTCATTTCAATGTCTCCGTTACATATGAAATGTCGACACTACATTACCGCGTGGGCGTTAACTTGCAACATTGTCGATATCGATTTAGCATTAAATCGATAACTGAATCGATAAAGCTAAAAAGTATCGAGTGATAAAACCCGCGGTCTCGGATTACTTGTTTCGTGTTAATGCAATTTTTATTACCACAGAGATCGAGGGAATTATTGCTCGTAATGTTACGTTCGTATTACTAAAGTTTTTATCACATGTAGTTGAAATAAGTTATCGTCGAGTGTGCAATAACGGGCTAGATCACCTACATGTAAATTACAAAATTATAAGACCTTTATCGGAAATACTTACAGGTTCCCCAACGCAAAATCAAATTTAGGGCTCGTGTTCTGAAACGGGACTCAAGCTTTGATCTTTATTTAAATATAGTTAGAAAAGGACAGCGCTATGTACGATAAATAGTGGTATCCCTTTCTAACTCTATTTAATAAAGATGTATGCGTTCGATTTAAGAAACGGGCCTAAATATCTTTAATGAAATAAATGGTTTACAGATATATTTGAATTTTCAAGTATGGATATTTATATTTTTCTGTCCTTACCACCGGTATCCAAAATATGTATCTAATTAGTATCTTTTGAGCCGTTGCCTTTAAATCTGGAGGTTGCAGGTTCAAATTCCGCCACGTACCAATGTATTTTCGAAATTACACGTACGTTTACGGGTAGGCTCGTGCCACTTGGTGGGAACGTTTAATAAGCCGATGATGATGATGATGTTTATCTGTTGTTTAGTACCCATACTACAAGTTTCACGCTTCACTTGGGGCTAGATGGCGCTGTGTGAATGTCAGTGGATATTTAATTTTTAATTTAACTATATGAAATTGTAGCGTCTACATTTTTACCCACCTACTTATAATATAAAAATAAATGTAATACATGAATGATGTCAGTGATGACTTTTCAATTGGCTCATTTTAAAATTAACAGAATTGGGGCGTCTACATGTTTACCTACTTATAATATAATAAGAAATACATGTATTATGTTTATGCACAAATGCTTTATTGGCGAATAGTAACCACAAGTGCAGCTGCAGTGCGTGTCCAATCTCGGTACACGATGCAATGTTATCTGTGCCTTGTTCGGATTACTTGCTGTAACTACGTTTTGTAAGGCCTTTTGTAAATGTTCATGTTATCATTTACGCGGTAAGAAGCCAATTCTTAGTTGCGGTTTTGCAAAGACAACAAACATAATTTAATTGGGTGTATCCTCTTTAAATAATGATGCCCCTGAAATCTTCTTAGATTCGTCAAGTTTCATGGAAAGTTCGAACATCAAAATAGAAGTTTAATTTAAGTTCTTGAATAAAATACCACAAAATCTAGCCGAAGCGCCATTTCATCAGTTTAAATTAAAGATTTAAAAAAACCTCATGAAGAATGCTTTACAATACAGTTACTATAAAATAGACGTAATTATCGGATTAAGTTACAAAAAATAATTTGATACTCAAATTATTATTTATGAAAATTTAAACTTCTCATTGTAATTATTGTGTAGTTAGGTTCGTATTGCCAGATACTTGCTAGCCAGTTTGTTAATAATTTTATACTAGAATGGGTTATTATATTTATATTTACGATTGGGGGTCATCGAGGTGCGAGACCCTTTGGACCACGAGCCCGTAGACGGTGTCCCACCTTTCTCACGCCTTACCGCTTTGATGTAACTTACCATCAGGTGAGTGAGCTGACCGTTCCGATCATTTTATTAAAAAAAAACAATTTACACTTACAGATCTCGCCAAACTTTACGGCCGCTCTGAATATAGTCAAAGTGCTTACGGCGCAGGTATAGTCAAGCACAAATGTATGAATTTTGTAAACTGCGCATCGTCAAAAGTTTGGCGAGACCTATACATACCAAATTTATTGGTATTATACGTACATAAACACCCATTTGGTGTTGCGGTTGAGATGTCGACTGCAACACCAAGGGTTCCAGGTTCGATCCCCGGACAGTACAAACATTTGTGTGCATGAACACGTCTGTTTGTAATGGTCTGGGTGTTTTCTATGTATAATATGTATGTATTTACAAACAAAAATGTTGATAAGTATGTTTATCCGTTTTTTAGTACCTACCCATAGTACAGGCTTCACGCTAACTTGGGCCTAGATGGCGCTGTGTGAAAGTCAGTGGATATTTATAAAAAAATATATATTATAAAACAGTTGCAACACCTGGCATTCTGAGGGCACAGGGCCTTTTTTCTTAGTCTATACTTGTACCAGGTGTCACCCGAATCTCAGGACAATTTACCAGTCACCGTGATTACCTGTGTCGCATCACCACTCTATATGGAGTGCGGACTGTATCGCGAGGTTAATGGCGTGAGAATCGCTGATAACGGCCCCCTCCCTGCCGCGCCCCGCACCCTCCCCCGCGCTCATGGTTGCCAGATTCTAAAAAGTTATGGTGCAGGTTGGTTTGCATGGTTGCAGGTTTCAATTGTTGTAGGGTATAGGTAGAGACATTGATTTTTTTATTGCCCTGTGACCCGATGGGCCGATGACTAAGAAATGAAAAGCGGAGGACGAGGTCTGGATATCAACCAAAAAAATAGGGGAGATTTATGTTTTTTCTAAAGGACTCTTGTCTGTTATATTTTAGATATAGGTATTTTAATTATCAGACTGAATAGAGACTGTATAGAGGCTTCCGTCTTCTTGGACCGCAATTAACTTGAGCAACCAGATCCGAAAAAAATATCTTCTGGCAACTGGGGCCGATAGTAAATGATAAGTGAAATTAAAAAAAATATGTACGTAACGTAGGTAAAATAGATCTCGAATTTAATAAATTAAAAATAATTTACAAATCAAACATCACTATACATGGTTTCCGGCTCGTAAAATAAAAACCTATAGTCTATGGTTTCAATTTTTAACTGTGGCCAGTCGCCTATTGTTTTTCAGTATTGCCAGCCCTGTGTTCCCGGTGTATCAGCGACGGATCCTGATCGGTGTAATTGGGCGGCAATAGATAATGGTCTGTGGAACTTTACACTCTTAGATGCTCGCAATGCCGGGTGAAAGCAGATAGTCATCAGTGTGTGGGGGACCAAGGAAACTCCTAAAGACTCTAATGTGTTATTTTGAGGGTCGTAAAGGGCCCTTTGGGAGATGTTTACAACATTAAGATGTGGGTGAGTGTTTTCATTTAAAAGGTGTAGTGGCAGGTAAATATTTCAAATATTTGTTTTAGTCTTATTACATTTACAAAGCAAAAGTTCTCTATTGAAATAAGTGTATAAAAATAATAATTATGACATGTTAAAGTAAAACAGTTAATGAAAACAAAACAATTATTTTTGAAACACATAATTGAACGATTTCATAAAGCGGCCTTTTCTCCGTAGGATTGGTTTCCACGACCACGGGTAGAACACCAACGGTTAAGGCATTGAACAAAACGCTCAATTCATTGGACTACAGAGTTAGTTGTTTAAGCGGGAAAAATAAATGACTGAAAGCTATTGTTTTCGGGATATAAGGTCCCGACTGCTCAGACGAGCGGCTTACATTTTCTGTGTAGACAAATAATATCCGGATTATATTAAGTCATGATAATAAAAATATATTATTATTCCTTATCTGTGAAGCGGCTGAAAAAACTTAAGCATGCAAATACAGAGGTCCGAATATGATTTTGTCCCATTCGGTGGCGAGACCCTTGGTCCGTGAGGTCGTAGTACCTACTATGAGACTTTAATGGAAATTTCGAATAAGTTAGTTGACACCACAGATAACCGAAGATATGACAGCAACCTTGGACAAAGAATTAGATTAGCAATTCAAAGGGGTAACGCTGCCAGCATTCTCAAAACCATACCTAAAGGGACTCCTATTAATTGTATTTTTTAAGTCTTTAGATTGATATATAACAATTATTATTCGTTTATTTGAACCAGAAAGAAAGAACATACTTATTGCCATTGACAAAGTTTATCGGTAAATTAACAATTATGTTTAGCGGCCCGTACTTAAATTAAGTTAGAATATTTTCTTTTATCTAATAAGCATTTATATAGTTCCATGTAATGATAAGATTTTATTCTCTAGAATAAACATATATGGATCACGAATCACGTAGGTAAAGCCAGAAATGAAAATTTTATTTAAAACTTTGAATTGTATAAGATTATGAAGAGACCATCTTTAGGCAAACTGGAAATATGTATTTATGAGATAACTGTTCTTAGTAAGGTAAAGTCGACCTAGTTAAAAAAGTTAAATTGTATCAAAACTTTACAAAGTCCTTTCTTATTGCTGGTCTACACTAAAGTAATGCGCTCTCCAAATGTCATAGTCTGAGCTTTGGTAAATTTGGCTTCGATTTGATGAATCAGTCACACAAAACTGCCGTTCTTAATATAACATTAGTAGAAGTTTGTAAAAAATGTTTTTTTCTTAGATTATCTAATCTCAAAAAATTCATACTTTTCCTTTTCTTTTCTCTTTTTACAATTATAGGTTCGCGTTTTACACTGCATTGCTGATGTTAAGCACAGGCGATGCGCCTAGGATGGAGCACGCTTACCTAGACAAGAACCTATTTACTCTTGATTTGAAGTTTGTACTTTTGCCCTTTAATTTAATTATAGCTTTCTTCGGTATAAGTGTAACACCCAGTAACAGATCAATGAGCACTTAAGTTGGATATTAATACGGTGACTCGCTCCATCAAACTGGGAGAAGGGGGGAGGGCTATCAGTAACACAATGTATAACATTTTCATAAGAGATTCATTTAGTTCGCGTTTTGCTCACCCTCACAAAATATGGCTTTGTTTCCACTGTTGTCGTAATGACGGATTCACTTGGTGTCACACAAATTTTACAGCATCAGTACTTAAGTATGAATTAATTTAGTCTCTATCGTTCGCCTAGTGTATTTGAACATAGTGTTAAAAATGTAACCTAAAGTCGGTATTCATTGGTACTAATCGTATGTGAGTACGTGATTTGACATTGAAAACAATGTACTTTGAATTAGCAAAATCTTTGCTCCTTCCGCAACCCTGCTACAAACTTCTGTAGGAAAAATGGCAGTGCAGTATCTAGTGGTTTACGGAAATTTGGGAACTCCATATATATTTTTATTTATCCATTACAAACCGCATGCATTATCTAATACCAAAAATAATTATTCTTTTAAGTTTCAAGTATCGGAGATTTTTCTGACCATAATTTCACAAAATTAGATTATGCAGGTTTTTTTTCGGATTGAGCTGTTGATTGCTGATAATCTTAACACCACATTTTATGAGAATAATTAACTAGTGCTTATTTTTTTTTTTGGAAATCGTTAATGTTCCTTATAAGATAGTCTTAGTCTAGAGTAGGATCAGGGTAAACCTTCATAAATTATAATGTTTTTGTATCCACTATAGTATTTATTTAGAACAATTCACTGGGCCATAGCTAACCAACGTCTGCTACGACAGCTAGCACCAATGATGTAAAAAAGTATAGATTCGTGGTATGCTCACAAAACAATCGAAAAAAGTACATTTACAGTGTACATTTACCTAAACAATAGCCTACAAACTGTATTCTCTATCGCGGCTCGTTTTTGAGCCACGGATGGCGTATATACCTTTATATATACAGAATATCATTGGTTAGCACTTACGACACGAAATTAAAACTAAGTACATCTGAATGTCGTGTCGTGCGACAGTGGCGCCGCGCCGGAGGGCTGCGAGCCGCGATAGCAACCACGTGCCTTTGTTCTGCGATCGGATATCGTTGGGATCATCGTCTATTATTTATCCTTTTTCGAAGCGGGAGCTTGGAATGAACGGAGGCGGCACTGAAATCTTCGCTCGGTATACGGTGTTTGAAATTCGGTATTCTCCACCATTCACAATAAAATACCAAACCTTATTTTCATAAAAGTGCACTTTATTTTACATCTCATTTCATTGATCACTTTTGCTTATTTGCAATATTGTATTTTTAAATACACTGAAACCAATAAATATTAGGTCAATTGATGTTAGTGAGCAATGACGTCACGTTTCAATAATCGCATACAAAATATATTCTTTATATTTTGTATGAGATTATTATTTAAATATACTCTCTTTTTGACAGTTCATAAAAAGTGCGTCAACGATTAGTGGTGTCAAATACCCAATTACGTTATGGGGATTTTTGGATAAGTTGTTGCGGCACAGTAGACATGTGGACTGACAAGTAAACTTTTTTTTTCAAAATTAATTTTTTTTTCACATTTTAAATACTACCATATATAATCTATATCATTACGCCCAATGAGAACAAGATTTGAGGTTATCGAGTGATTAAAAAATTTGGTATTTTTTAATTGAAGTAGCTAGTCATATAACAATATTAGTTTGAGGTATTAAGATGTAAAAATTTTAATATTATGATTACTTTGTTTTCGATTCAACTTAATTATATCTACTATGTGCCCATTGTATTTACTATGTACCTAATATAACTAAAAATGTTTACTTCTGTCATGTCATGTTATATATATTTATTATTACTTGATATTTGATGGTCTAGTTCCTGACTATCAGGAAATTGAAGATATGACAAAATATTAGCAAAACGCAAGCATTAAAAAACTGTGAAGATCTGACGTAATTTGCCGGATGCCGCCCAGTACAACTGGACTCCTCCTAACTTTACTATGATTTTATTTCAATATCTACTCGTCAATATATTTTCGTGGCTCACCGATGTTCACCTGTGCGATATATGCCGTCTGAGATTACGTTGAAAAGGGACGAGATTGATCATGCGAACGGTGACTTTATCTATTGCGCCTCTCGCGTGCGATATACATATATACATGTATGGTATACCTCGATATATCCCGCGTGAATACATAGTATACATTAAATTGACTGTGAGAAAACGCGGTGGAAAAACTCATGACTGATATCACATATGTAAAGTGAAATAAAAATAAATATTATTAGTATTTATTCCTTAACCGTAAGAGCTTCGAATAACCGTTCATTTAATTTCGAAAATCCGAGAACACATTGGGTACGTGGCGGGATTTGAATCTGCGCCCTCCAGATCGGAAGGCAACAGTCCACACCAATAAGCCACCGACACACTTTTATGCTTTTTGGGAATCGCAGCTACTAAAGTTACTGGGTATAAGAGCAATCAAGCTAAGGTTCAGGGCAGTCCTTGACTTTTGTTCAACACTACATCTGTCATGGACAAGCATCACCTACCATAATATACTTTTAATTATTCTGCAATCATACATTAAATAATCAAACAAACGAATCTTAAATACTCCTACTATAATCACCATAAACGCTAGTTTGAATTTGTAAAATTAATGCTATCCCTAGTAAATTCAAATCACAAATGAAAGCGACTTTGTGTAGGTTAGATGCGAATATCCAACTAACGTGCAAGTAAGCTATGTAACATTTATTGACATTAATTGTTTAAAATTAAATCTAAATTAAAAACATCTTTTCTATCGTAAACCATAAACTAAATGCAACTCTTTAAAAGAAATGGCCGTACAGGATAGCTCATTGAGCGGCGATGGCGAGATAAATCTCGCGCAAATATCTTGCCAATAGTGTAACCATGCTATAGTGGAAATCTAGGACGCTTCCAAAACTGTTTTCCCGACATAGCTATGCTTTTAGTTTACCTGTGTTTCGGGTAAATGTGGAACGGTGTCATGCACTTTACTTGATTCGTCAAAGTTAAAGCAAAAGTCAAAATCTTCTTATTCAGTTAAGACTTACAATAAGCATTAATAAACGTCAAAACAAAAACATACAGTAAAAATATTTCAAATAGGTACTTATGTATAGCAAAAAATGTTTTTTTTTTGTAAAAATGAATTAGTGGCAGTTGCCCGTTTTAGAAAGAAGTAACCAAGAAAACTTAAAATAAAGCCTTTTTACATTGTTTGAAAAGACTTTACTGTTAAGTTCTCTTCTGTAACTGTTAGGATACATGTGTATGGCTACTATGGTGTACAAATGAAATGTTTTATAAGCACTGAAGGGGCAGTGCAGTTCAGCAGCATGGTATATTTTTTCATTTAGTAGAAATTGTCTGAAGAAGTGAAATAATATTATTAATTTTATAATAAAACTAGCGATAATAGAACTAGCGTCGGTGGCTCAGTAAGAGCGTCGGTGGCTCAGTGGTGTGGACTGTCGCCTTCCTACCGGGAGGGCTGAGGTTCAAATCCCGACACGTACCAATGTATTTTCGAATTTTCGAAAAATATTGTACGTTATCCGACGCTCTTACGGTGAAGGAAAACATCGTGAGGAAACCTTCATGCACGCCTGCGAAGAGACTCGAAGGTTGTGTGTGAAGTCGTCCAATCCGCATTGGGCCCGCGTGGACGACTAAGGTCTAATCACCCTATACGGGTAGGCTCGTGCCCCTCGGTGGGACGTTTAATGAGCTGATGATGATGAATAAAACTAGCTGGTCCCCACGGTAGAAGATATTCTCCCACAGTAACACATAACATTACTTTATTTTTCTCAATGAATAGGTTTTTGGAAAATAATAATAATAAGCGATTACCCGGAAGAGACAGATAGACAGACAAACATTTAAAAAATTTTGCTTTAGTCTTTGTACCGTATATATAGGTATTCATATGCACGAAGAAAAAATGATATTACACACAGATGCTCCAATTTTATTTATATATAAATATTAATTAAAATATTGTACTTATAAATGTTAAAATGTTGGTTGCCCTAGTAAGAGATAAAGCGGTGAGAGAGGTGGGAGCTCGTTAAGGGTGTCCACTCGATTGCCCACACGAGGGATGTCTCCGAGACTGTGGCAGCTGATGCTTATACACTTCAAGCGATAAACACCTTTATTACCACCGCGTTAGTGGCTATTGAAGCCGGAAGAGAGCTCGATGATGGCTTCTAAACTCGTGTTAAGGAAAACATGTAAAAGTTTCCGTTACGGATGAAAAACAATGTGACAAATAAATCATTATTATTGATTGAAATAACGAAACGACAAATAACATAATATATGTAGTATACAGGACTCTTAATTGTGTTATTTTATTATTTCATATATTTAATTTAATACAATAAATAATGTTTTAATTACATCAAATTATTACCTTTTTTGTTAACATGCTGGAAAAACTCATTGTTAAGCTGTGACATTTTAGGTATATGCATGTACTTTTTCAAATTTATGATATAACCCTTATAACTGTGTGTGAATCATTCAAATAATTCAAAGTGAAACTCCAAAAAAAATGAAGATCCAATTTGAATAATATTAAAAAATATTGGCTCATAAATTATCATTAATTAATGTCAAATACATTAATTAATGAGAATTAAGATTATACTATTATAAATTCTTTAAAATTGAGGCTAAACATTCCCCATAGCGTTCTCAACACACAAACATCCTAGCAACAAATTACTCGAACCACGAGTCAGTTTGAGTTTCCACCTTACGTCTCCAAGTTAGGGATGATATCAGCTCGCAGCCGCACCCCGCCTGTTGCTCCCGGATATTGCCGCGTTCCATCAGCCCGGTCGGGAATCACCTTATAATTCGCCAAATTACCTAAGGATCCTTGTGTAATTAAATACTTTTCAGCGGGAACTCTTTTGGGAAGTTTCTGTTTTGTTCTACGGAAAGACAGTATTCGGGTTTATCGGTGGGTGGGAGTTATTACTCGTGATCGTTAGTAGTAGGTAATAAGTGATATGTAACGTTACACTTTCTATGTTCCATGTTACTAAGGTTGGTTTCCACACTTAGCCCGTGTGCCTGTGAGCATTGTGCGTGAGCCATGGCGGCCTGTATTTTAGTTAAGTTTTTCAACTGTTTACTGCTGTCTGTAATTTTCCTTATTTTCATTATCAAACTTTAGGCAAGTCAACAAGTCTATTAGACTTGATTGCATTCAGTGTATTGTGATAATTTAGCAGCAGCTATCAATGTTTTGCAGTGGCTAGGTTCATGTCTTTTATAATATACTAGCTATCCAGAGCCTTGTTTGTTATTCCATAGAATGCAACACGAGAATTTCAGGTAAGTGCAAGCTACAGAACTTCAGTGGTGAGATCGCACTAAAGTTTTCGTAACATTGGGCTCTACTGGAGTGTTTTTTAAGTTGGAACCTGATGGAGAGTGTTCATCTCTGCCCAGTGACGTCGATGACACCAGAAGTGCCTCCGGTGCGTTACTTTAGGAAGGAAAATGCTTTTTTCTTTAAGGTTCCTATGTCATATCTGTCAGTAGATGCTGGTGGTAGGTCGTTCCATGTGTCGTGTTACCACGGCCTTACAGCAAACAACAGCTTCGAAAAACGCGAGTGTTGTGTTATCAAAACCTCACGTCTTGTACTTGTTTTTCAGGTCTTCAATTCACTCGTCATTTGTATGTAACTCACGAGTTACGAAAGTCTATAATCAGGTGAAAATATGCTTGTTTGCTTACCTATTAAATTAAAAAGGACTTTATCGGGCGCTTAATAATTGTATTCTTTATCTACCATAAAACCAGAGTATTGCCAGCGTATAATTAAGTATGACGTGTGCCGTCATCTTGACGGGGGTTTATGAAAAGCACACACATTTTTACGGTGTGTTTGTACTGGGAATTAATTAAATTGATACAATCTAAGAGAACTGCAAGCGCCGATATGGCGAAGGTACGAGTAAGGTTGTTAAGGTGGATGTTTGCTTGCAGATAGACGGAGGGGATTTAATTTATTCACTCTTTACGTATTGATAAAATAGTCAAATTGATGAACAATCAGATTCTAATTTTACTATTTTGACGACCCATTTGGTGTCGCGGTTGAGAGGTCGACTGCAACACCAAGGGTTCCGGGTTGATCCCCGGGCAGTACAAACATTTGTGTGCATGAACATGTCTGTTTGTAATGGTCTGGGAGTTTTCTATGTATAATATATATGTATTTACAACAAAAAATGTATATAAGTATATTTATCCGTTGTTAAGTACCCATAATACAGGCTTCACGCTTAACTTGGGGTTAGATGGCGCTGTGTAATTGTCGGTGAATATTTTAAATATGCGCCAATTCAATAGTTATTAATTTCAAAGGATTTTTTTTTGCGTAACTTTAATGTATAAATAACTAGCAATCCGTCCCGGCTTGGCACGGGTGCAATGCGGATACTAAACACACTGCAGAACACTGTGAATGTTGTTATAAAACATTATTTTGATAAATCTCCATAAATTAATAGAGTCCAGCTTACGTATGCAATGTAAGCGGAAAAAATAATTATTAACGACATCACATTAGAAACATCAAAAATGCCAGTATTTCTTCTTTGGTTAATGGATGCTATAATATATATAAACCTTCCTCTTCGATCACTAAAAAACCGCATCAATTTCCGTTGCGTACGTCTCTGGCTATCAAACGGACTAGTACATTGTACACTAGGCGGATTTGGATTCTCTGTGGATTGAGACTGCTGTGGATTGGTGGGTGCTAACGACCTCCATCCGAAGATTGTAGCCGATGACTCCGAAGCACGTTATCACATCTTTGTTTTTAGACAATTGCCTTTTAAAACCCTTTTAAAACTTCTAACAAATTATTGTATCTCTTCAACCTATCGCAGTTCATTGATGCGATATAGGGTTCCCTATATTCTGTGCAAGATATCCCGGTCCTCCGCAATTCGTCCGTCCAACTTTCACCACCATTCTCCTGCAACGCAGGCCGAGGTTCGAGTCCCGTTCGGGGACGCCCTTAGGCTCGTTGTGTAAATTTTAAGGCTGAGAGCCATCTGCGCTCGCCAATTGCCCGGTGAAGCTGTAAAGGCCATCGCGGCTAACAGCAGTAGTCAGTTCGAAAAAAAAGCCGGTTCGGATTTTTTTCTGTAAATTATAATATTTTAACCGATCTCTCTGATCGCGTGATTATCCAAACAAGAAACCTTTATTGTATAACAGAGTTCTAGATATGAACAAAACCTAACTGATGTAAATATAAAACAGAGAGAGAGAGAGTATTTATGATGTCATTTATTTCCTTTATTTTATATTATTCACCCCCCTACTTTACCTAATGTAAATATTTAGTTATTATATTCTGACTGTTATCCCATTCCCCCTTTAACCAATTCGTTTGCCCCATGCGCGGAGCACTAACATAATATTATAATAATTGATTTACAAAATAATCTTCAACTGAAAAGGGTACGGACGCATGAATCAGATCTGTAGATGTAATTTAAAAACCTAACTGAAGTTTGAATACTAGAAAACTCCGATTAAGGTCATGCACTTAAGTAGCTTACATGCATGGATTTCTAAAGTTTCTTAGATACAAGATAGACGCGAAAAGGGCACGAAAGAAACTCATTTCGTTGTAATTCCGTTTGTGATATTTTTCGAAACGTGATTCCTGTACGTGATGTATTGTGAATTGCATGTGTAAAGTTGTGAATTAATTGATAAAGAGCAACGATTGCTTGAATTGATAAATTAAGCAATGTTGAATATACCATGGAAACAAAACAAGGCAATCAGTCTAGTAATATCTTCGAATATTGTTTAATTTACATACTTATCTTTTTATATCTCTATTTATATTGTTACACGAAATATAATATATCTGCCATAGTTATAAGTCTAGTTCTTTTAAATAATATGTATTTACAGGCATCAGACTCAAATAGACTACAAAATAAATTGTTGCACCTTGCGATGTATAATAAGATTAATAAGCTTTTGCTTAGTTAATTTGTTGTTTGTGATGAGAAAATAAACTTTATTATTACTACTTACATGCCGGTTGCGGCTTATCCATAATTTCTAATTAAGTCATTGGAGAAGAAATAATTTTATGAAATTATTATTTGGTTATAAAGTTCGCCTATAAAACACTAGTATTCTCAAACAAGATACGACAGTAAGCAAGAACTGGCTTGTCTTCTGACGTAGAATTGTGAAGTCGCAATAGTCCGTAATTTCACGACCCAATGTGGAATTTTAAGCCCGGGAGGCAGTCATTGCAAAGAAATCGGTTTTCTAAAGATACGACCTTTTACACAGTCTTGATTAGTTAAAATTACTTCATCATCATCAGCTCATTAAACGTCCCCACCGAGGGGCACGAGCCTACCCGTATAGGGTGATTAGGCCTTAGTCGTCCACGCGGGCCCAATGCGGGTTGGACGACTTCACGCACAACCTTTGAATCTCTTCGCAGGCGTGCATGAGGTTTCCTCACGATGTTTTCCTTCACCGTAAGAGCGTCGGATAACGTACATATAATTTCGAAAATTCGAAAACACATTGGTACGTGGCAGGATTTGAACCTCAGCCCTCCCGGTAAGAGGACGACAGTCCACACCATTGAGCCACCGACGCTCTTAAAATTACTTACCAATCTTTATTTATAAATTAATAAATTAAGTCAAGCTCATCGTATTTATTTTATTAGTATACCAACAATTGTTACACTCATTCGCTCTTAAAAGTACTGGTAAACACCGAGTGCATTTTTTTTCCTATTTTTTTACTTCGCTCTACGAACACATATCCTCACAAATATAATCTAATATTATATACATATAACACTAAATATTTAACCTTCACCTATCGAGTCCTGTAAGTGTTTACGAAACGTATTCATATTATCAAAGGTAATGTCACTCATATCATATCAGTGCACTGTTAGATGAGACCTCTATATGTATATTTGCTAAGAAACGAGTTACAGTATCCCTACTGTACAGTTATTCGTTTACAGGAGCATGTCTGTGTGCAAAAACATTTGAAAGACTTAGAAATACCTTTCGAACATAAAATAGCAACAATTTTAATGACAAAAACGCAATCGGCCTTCAGCATGCAAGTCAACAATACTGCAAAATGAATGGTCAAATACCATTTTAGGTAAGAGTTACTTTGAAATTAATTCCTCGTTATAATTTATGTGGCGTTATGTTTTTTAATATACGTGATCGCAATAGAATTGCATGTGAGCTGCAATTTTGTAGAACGATGCAAACCAAGGAATCGTTAAATCTTTTACGATATTATGCTAATTTTGTGTTGTTTATTTACAGCAAAGATTTACTGTTTGGTGTGATGCATTTGGTTATGTGTATTGCACTTACTCGTAATAATGTTGAGTAATATAATACTAATTTGAAACAATAAATTTAGCTACGCTAAAGGTCAAATTTTAGTATTAAATTCTCATCTTTAGAGTAAAATGAATCGTAGTGCCGAACGAATAGACAAAATTACTTCTATATTGTAATGCATTATGACATCTTCGATAGTAACTTTATAAAAATTAATTTAGTTTTTAGGAATTTTGTTGAATATACCATATACTAATATAAGAATACTAAACTATGATTATGTATTATTTATATTAAACACTAAATTTGATAAATGCAGTGTCAAAGAAAACCAACCACTGACCTATGCCAACTAAACACAACTTAGTCTTGTACTTACCCCTATTAGGCTAAGAGCAATCTGTTCTTTTTTATGTTATAAGTGTACAGGACGGTCATGACGCTCACCTGATGGTAAGTGATACGCCAGACCATGACCAACGATAAAGGAGACCAACAACTGATAGACAGTTATTATCCCCATCAATGCCGCACTGCGCCCGTCACCCGAG
>PQWD01001231.1:0-109085 GCA_019425675.1 Leucinodes orbonalis
ACGACAGCTATCCACGCTTAACTCTTGAGGTAGGAGGATGCCGCTCCTGACGTGGAATGTCAGTGGAGTAAATATTATTTATTAGTTATTATTTGCCGGCTTAGCCGGTTACACACAATCAATGTTTCCATCATCATTTAACAAGACCACTAAAAACTTTTTCCACGAATTCATCCAAACGCTCCCTTATCTAAAGTCTGGGAAGTAACTCGTGAAGGATACACAAAAATTTTGTCGTTATTTTAGAGACATCAAAATCTTGATTTATTAGGGACGTAAAAACTTTGTGCCTGCTCAGCTGGCTGCTGGTGTGCGCGTGATATTTGAAGGTTTTATGTTGTAATGATAGTTCTTTAATAAGGCACCGTTATTTTTATTCGTATTATTGATACGACATTTTTTTCTTTTTTAGTTAGTTTAACCATTTTATATCTTGTTTTATACGTAATCAATTTTGCTCGTCTTTTCTGGGACTGTCGCTGATGCGTGAAAAAAAAAAAAAAAAGACAAGCCAACCATCGGTACTTGGCCCGCGTGGTCCGACTAAGGCCATTAAAAATCCCAGACACACGCGTACGACAGGTACGGCTCCTTGTCTCTGGTGGACGTTTATGAGCTGATGTACTTGAAAGGTTTCCAACGCTGCGATATGTGTCAGTGGTCACTCTTAAACTACTTCCAGAAGCACGGAGGTACTATGTTGTAGAATTTTATATAGTTCAGTTACTTATTCACCCCAATGAAATTATCGCCATAGATATAGATACTTTCTTTGAATATACTGGAAAGATAAAACAAGAGTACGAACAAACTTTTGAAACTATTTGACGAAACTAAATTAATCTCCCCCCGTAGTTGATGTGTGGGGAATAGGTCCGTTGTGTCTTGCAGTGCGAATGATAAGTGATGTATAATGATGAGATATATCAGTCTAAAAATTCTGGTTTGTAATGCACATAAATAATAAATTGTTATACTTGACATAACTATGGATTAGTACTTGATTTATTTTATCTGTCCATAATTAATACAATGTCAGAGTTTTTTAAAGTTTTACATTCGCAGTGTTTATCGACGAAAAAAAAAAAAACACTCATGGTTATCTTTTACATCGATCATCATTCACATCTCACCATTAACGTCCCACCGAGGGGCACGAGCCTACCCTTACAAGTGGGGGAAGCAATCATTAGCCTTAGTCCGTCCACGCGGACCCCCATGCGGGTCTTGGACGCTTCACACAGAGCAAAACCTTTTGAATCTCTTCACAGGCGTGCATGAAGGTCCCTCACGATGTTTTCCTTCACCGTTTAAGATGTTCGGATTAACGTACATATATTTTCGAAATTCGGAAAATACATGGTACGTGTCGGGATTTGAACTTCAGCCCTCCCAGGAAGCGACAGTCCACACCACTGAGCCAACCGACGCTCCAAACTCTCGGATGGGTATATTTGTACTTTATATAAATTGAGTGCAGTTAAAGCGCCATCTACACAATTTCTCCCACAACGCAAGGAAAGGAGTGCGAGCGCCCCCCTGCGCCCATATGAGAAAAATAGTTCGAGACTTGCCGCAACAGATGGCGTTGCTACGAAAATCTATCTCTATCATCGCCTATTACCTCCAACCTCTTTTTTTTTGTGGGCTTATACCTCCAAATGAATTTGGAAGGATAGTCTTCAATTTTCAGACTTTCCGAAAATCGCATAATGTAACAATAGTAATATAGCAGGATGGGTTGGACCGCGCTGAATCGAAAAGCTTATCACCATAGGCCCGGCCGGGATCACCAGTGGAAAAGTGGCAGTTGGAGCTGGGTCACGTATGTCGAGAACCGAGGCCTGGACGCAGACAAGTTTTTCTGGATGTGTGATACTGTAATCTCCGCAAGCATTATTAGCGAGGTACGCCCTTCCGGCCCCGTCTATGGACGACGACTTGCGTTATGGTCGCTGGGAGGCTGGATTTGCAAAAAGGGCGGGGACCCGGGAAATATCTTGGTGCAAAATCCAAGTATTGGGGCGAGACCTAGGATTTTCCACCAGTGGACTGCCGATAGTTTTGAAAAAACTAATAAAAAAGAGAGAGTTGATCCAACACTGTGATGGTTGCTTTTCGTTAAGTGAACACACCAGCATGCCAAATACATCTATTCGAGTCGAGTCATATCATTCAATAATTAATATATTATTATTTTTAGTATTAAGGAATAACATGTGACAATTTTTATTGCACCAAATAAATATTTTTCTTTCTTTCTTAATTATCTAAACAAATATCTTAGAAAATCCACGGTCATGCTCCGGGGCAAGCCAGGTGTCGATTTTGGAATTTTTGTTTCGGTGAAAACAATTGTGTATAATGATTGCATAATTGTAAAATTTATTATGAGGTAGAAATCAAACAAACAAAATCTTAAAAGTTTTAGCTGCCTGCCCGAGGCAAATGCGATTGATTGCACCTTCTTTTTGCATACAGTATCGATATAACTCTTACTAATAGGAATATTGTCAAAATAATGACTCCGTTAACATTAAAACTCACAGAGCTATAACAATTTTGAAATAAATTAATGGAATTTCCCAAAAAACACTTAAAACCAATGGCCACAAAGTAAGGACGTCACACTTTTGTTGCGGTATGCATAATTCACATCTTATTGCTACCACATGAATTAAAGGTGTAATTGTTAATAACAGTTCACATGTGACCTGAGGCACACAACAATACATTTTAATTTTAAAACATTCACAAAATATGTTGTACACGCAAGATCAATAACAAAACAAAAAAGATAAAAAATAATTCACGAATATATTAGTATGTATTTAATTAAGTAGTTTTTGTATTATGTTTTTAATTTAAATTTAAAATAATTTTTGTGTCAGAAGAATTCATTAGTTTGTAATAAACATTTTCTTTAACCCATACTTTCAATTGTTTATAAATCTAGAATTATTTATTCCTCGTCTTTAATTGTATCTCTGGCAAATTTTGTTTGTTTAAAGTCTTACACACATAGAATTGGGTGGAGGCCCGGCGTCATGTGTACTTTTGATTGTGGCATCACGAGTTGTGCTTGTGTCTGGCATGGATAGCGGCGACGTGTTTGATCGCTTTTGTTTTTGGGTGTAAATTGGGGATTTCCACAAATTTACATATTTCCAGGATGTAAACGCTAGATAGTTATGAACTACATAGCTTATGAACTTGGTACTGCAAGAATATTAAATGTTGCGTTATTAAAATGGTTTTATAGCAAAAGTGGTTGTAGGTAGGTGTTATCCTTTAGTTTTAAAATTATCAATTAATCTACTTTAAAAATAGACTTGCCCACCTAACTTAAAAGACTAATAAATTTATGAAACACGAGTTATGGAGCTTAGTTTTAAACGCATATTTGTTATAATGTAAAAAAAAAATTCTACGATTCCATGGCCCAGTCAGCATGCCTATTAGACCCAAAATAACTAATAAGCTAGTTTTAATATTTTGTCTTCATAGCAACTAAGAAAGAAACGAAATTAACAAGCTTCATTATAGACAAATGTCCGCTACGGACTGAGTACAGAAACTAATCCTACTAACATAGATACATATTTTATTATGTACTTATTTTGTAAAATGATACGTATCATACGTATAGCAAACACCAAAATAACATTAATACAGACATTTTCATTTGCATCTTCATTACAACTCGAGAATCGAATCTGAAATATTTAAGTGTTAAAGCTATTTTTCACCTTTCCTGTTTGGTTACTAGGCGGTTTTTCAAACGTTAATTCAATTCAAAACGTTTATTTCAGCCGGTAGCCCCAACAGTTAAGTAACAATTTCCCTTACAAAACTATGGTAGTAAATACAATTACATTATTACATTTAATTCATGTGGATAGATCACCCCACTCGAGTGAGAGAGGGACTCCATCTTTCAATAAAGACCTTGAGATCAGTATTGGTGCCCGCCGCGTAAGCGGGTAGTGCTGATGCGCACCTTTTTATCATTGATGGCAGCAAGCCATCAATGCGGCGCCTCCGCGAACCATCCCACGCGCACTGCAACCCCACGCCACCCCAACAATAGCTCAAGACTTTTATTGGACTCGCAGATCGCTTGTATGCCCGCCGTTAAAGTTTACCCAAAGATGCATGTGAGTAGAATGTTTGGGCAATACTGCCTTTAAACAGCGTGATGTTAACGCTTGTACAAACGCGCAAACTTCAGCCACATATTAACGAAGTATATACGACAACCAACGTTTTACTAAAATCAAAGTAAGGATAATTTGAATAACCCGACTATAGAATTTAAAAACGATTGAAAGGCGGCATTCTTATTACTGTACCTTTTTTACTTGGCCTATTGGAAAATCCTTGAGGTAAAATTATACCAATCTCCGGGTACTCCCAATCGGCTTAGCCGCGGCTCTTATAGCCGGCTGGTCGCGTAATTGATGCCTTTTTAATTGTGGCCATTCCCTTGGTTACTTAAAGGCGACCCGCCAGTTTTTATTTCTTGTCGACGCTAAGGAATGGTTTTTATGAGTCCATTTTAAGCGGTCGCGATAGCATTTGGTGGGTAGTTGAAGGGTTTTTGGTTGTGTAACTCACAAATCTTACATGGTCAAGATCTTTTATCTAAGTCTTGTTACAGATATATTAATAATATGATAAGAGAGATCGGGAATCTGGATTTTACTTTCGAAGATTAGGACGACCGATTTGATCACCTGATGGTTTATGCCCGCCATGCAGTTTGCCAGACTTGGAGAGTATTCAGTGTTGGTGGATTTTCTAATTAATACAAACAACCCAAATGTATATGTTAAGTCTCTTTAGACCGAGGAATGTTAGTAACAGGCACTGTTACTTATATTCCTCTCTTAACATTCTCGCTCTTCCCGAAACCCAGTATTGTATAGTAGTAAACAGTAATAGTGTATGATCATCATCAGCCAACTCCTGTCCTAGTAGTAGTGTAGGTATATAAATAAATTAAATATCGTATAAAATTGTATAATGGGGACACCGGAGTAATGGAGGAGTCTTAACTTGTTGTTATCGGGTTATTAATGTTTCTTAAATTACAATAATCAAAGCTTACGTATACTAACATAATATTACGTAGTGTGGAGAGGTGTTGTCACACACATACAATATTCTTATATTATAGTGTTTTGTTTATCGACAGAAGTAACATATTTTCACCATATTTACCTCCGTGGGAGACTCGTACGAGTGTCTAAGTTAATATTATCAGTACTTAAGCTTTTGGTGCGACTTCTGTCCGCGTGGAATAGTTACTTTGGCCTAACACTCTCTTTCACCCGTACTTCGTTTAATAGGTGCAGTTTAAAACTGCGATATTCTATAAGTATCATTTAAATTGAATGATGTAAAGGTATTTTTTAAAATGAAAAAATAACTTGTGATAAAAAAAGTATTTTATTGGATAAGATTGATATCATATTTATGAAAATAGCTTCGCAAAATGATGGCCATATTTGAAAAAAAATTAGCAAAAATATTGTTATAGGCAGGAAACTTAAAAGATAGACATTGCTGTCGCGAACTTTTTTGTAGACCTTTAAAGATTACCATTCTCGTAAACATGACTTTTGCGAATTTTTAACCGTTTTACGCAGCGTACGCAGCGGAATCTCCAGTAAGCAAATCCCCCGGATTGCAACAGTATTATTGTCTGCCCGCGCTTCTATGCTCTAGCGTATGATATTAGCCTAGAGCCTTCCTCGATAAATGAGCTATCTAACACTGAAAGAATTTTCCAAGTCGAACCAGTATTTCCTGAGATTAGCGCGTTCAAACAAACAAACTCTTCAGCTTTATAATATTAGTATAGATATATTATTCCGTGAAATAGGAGTGCTATGCACTTTTATGTTTCGAGATGAGTGCGCTGTTATAAGTAAATTACCGGGCATACGAGACCTTACATCTGTTGTCTCGGGTGACGTGCGCAGTGCGGCATTGATATAATAATGACTGGCTATAAGTTGTTAATTTTCATTCAACGCCACTCTGTTATGGTCAGGCATAAAGTATCATTTACCATCAGGTTAAGAGTCCTGACTGCACTGTACACTTTGTAACATAAAAAAATAGAAACACCCAGAGCAATCGGACAAGGTCAAGGAAACAAACAAAATAATCTTTGTTAAAAATGTTAGTAGGTAGGCTGCTCGGTTCCGGGTTCATGGGGATTGAACCCGGAGCCGGAGCAGCCGATGTCCCAACTATGTGGTTGTTGATTACAACACATGCGTCGCAAATTTCACGGGATATTTTGAACTGTGGTGGACCTACCAAGACGAAACCGACAAAAAAATTGATTGTACCAAACCTAATATGGAGTTATTGAGCTTTTAAAATTTCGCAGTATGAAATAAGTATATTGTATTATTTGACTTTGAGTCTTTTATTACCTTACTTGATCATCGATCAATCTGGCTTGACCTACGCTTGTTTTAATAATACGTGGACATCATTTCATAAACCTAACCACTTAATCAAAACTGAAATTATGACAAAAGCATACGCAATCTGTACTGACTGTCTACATGTCTGTAAAGTTAGCTTGAGTCTCGAAAGATGTTAGCTGGGACTTTATATTCGAATAAAATAACAATATTTGTTTTCATTGTTTCAGTTGTTAACGCGTAAGAAGTAGTCCAAAATGGCGGCGTTCGTGGCGAAGCAAATGGTGGGGAACAAACTCAGCGCCGTTAAAGGTAACATTTTTCATACACTTTTTTTGTCAGTACAATTTATCTAAGTATTGATAGAAATTATAGATATAATTATGGAACTATAGAAGTCTTGATAAAATCTACAACTATTGATTTGAAAAACCCAAGTTATACTTCGAAAAAGGCACTAAATTGACCCGGGCGCCAATTTTTCGTCCGCAACGACATTCAAACTTCCAAAACGACTTTGCTCGCGAATAGTCAAATCACTGGGAGGCGCGACTGGCTACGATCAAATGAATAAGCATCGGGATAATTTCTTTTACGCCTCCGACAGCACAGGGATTGCAAGGTAGACAGGTATCACAATACTATGGTGGTAGATTGGCCCAATAAATTGTAGACACGATTCTGCGAGAACTTGTTACTGCTTCCTTGTTCACGGATCTTTGCTAACGTTGGAAAATGGCCGCCATTTGTATTTTACCGGCGATAGCGATATTATAAGTGTTCCACTAGATATGTTTTGAAAAGAGTAACTGCGCAGATTCTTGCTGGATACCTCTCGTTGGAAAACTGCAGTCCGAAGTGGTTTTATTATGGTGAAATTAACTATATATTTATGGTGGAATTAACTATATGACATTAATTAGGTTTTATCCTTGATCTCGTTATCTCCACCTTTTTAGAAGCCTTATCAAAAATTATCTAAATTAATAAAATAAAACAATGGAGTATTTAAGTTCATAAATTCATACACCATTTTAAATCCATATACCTACATGTTGGTGATATTTATTTTTCGGTTATATTCATTATTAACTATACTGTATTGTGGTTGTGTAAGTGATGTCTCATTTGTGCCGTTTCCCTTGTTTTAGGTGATCACTTATAGGCACTGAGTTATTCTCAAGCGGTTTAAAATACATCCATACCGGTAATAGCTACAAACACGTGACATTGGCGGAATCGTGGAAAACACGCATATAGCCATACTCAAAGAAGAAGAAGGGTTCTTCGTGTACCAAAATTTTGTTGTTCAAAGAAATTTTGAATTGAACATTAATATAAAGTTTAAACATTTAGAGTATATCTACAAGTAGCTTAAGGCCTACTCCGCCATAGTGGAACGTCTATAAAAATCTGCACGCTTGTTAGGAGATAGCATTACCCTTAACAAATTAGATGTAATGTGAGAGTACTTTTAAGCAAAGTTAAAAAAAATAATCTATGGCAAACAGTGAACCATAAGTTGATGGGGGAGGGCGGTTTGAGATTTCGAGTGGAATCCGAAATAAATAAAATATGCTTAAAACCTAGGATAACTCCATATAGTCGATTATATGTCTTTACAGGCGTACGCTTGCGAAAAGATTCAAAGGTTGTTCGTGAAGTCGGGCCGTTCCGCACTGTGCCCGTATGGACTACGGCACATCTTTGACGGCTAGGATAGGGCCCGTGGGGACATGTAATGAGCTGATGATTTTTTATTTTTATTTATTTATTTATTCAGAAAACCAACAGCGTTTTATCTTAAGTTTACGATTTTATAATTATTCATACATTAAGATGGCCAATAAAAGGTTGTTCCATAAATTAACTAATTAAAAAGTAATTGATATAAAATACTTACACACTTGATTCATTACCGTGGTTTGCACAAAACATAATAATACTCATCATATAAGTAAAACATAAATAAATAATTATAAGATAATATTAATAAATACCATATAATATGATGAGTAGAATATAATTATAGAAACAATAAATAAATTTTATAAAAGTATTAAATATATACATCTTACGAGTTACAGCATGTAATATATTATCCACTAAGACTTAGACCATAGGTCATCGATAATTGCTAAATAAATGATGCTCTTCTCTTTTATATTTAATATATATTATATAATGTATATATACAAAAGTAATTAGGTATTTTATCTAAGTTTGGGTAGATGGCGCATCTTGTAGCTCCTTTGGTGTTGTGCAAATGTCCATTGGCGGCTTTTCACTTCCATCAGGTGATCTGTCTGCTCGTTTGCCCCCTATCACATTTAAAAGTCGTAGTCACATTAACGTAGCTACTAATTTAGGACATGGAGATGTTGACTGGCTGTCTCGGCCCCCAGCCTGAATCACATCTTTACTATAAGGCTAACAATTAGGGTTGAAGTTAAAAGTCAGATTATCCTTAACTTTGTAAAATAACAGCGCAAGTAAGCAAATTTCTGCTGTATATACTTTCAAATATTATCAAAAAACCGTCAACTATGAAATCATTTCGTCTTAATTAACTCGCGACGTAAGCTGAAATCCGCGCTGGGAAGAGAATCCGGTCCTCCGGGGAAATCTGCGGTAAACGCTAAGCTGGGCGGGAGCAGGGATTTTTATTTATTCAAGGGATATTAAAATTGCCACCTTGAGGTTGCTGATATTGATTGCACTTTTTCTATTTGTGGCTGTAAAGACTTTCCTTTTAGCGCGATCATAAGCGTGCTGATATAAATGGGTCCCAGTTTACTCCCTTGGGGAACACAGTCGGCTGTTTGGCTTTGGCGACTTACTTACATTTACAGGGCTGAAATTGGATACAGTCTGTAGTTAATAAGTATTGGATAATTTACTTGATCTCAGTAATCGTGATAAACGCACGATAAAAAGCATCTTTTGCAGCGTATTTTTACAGTAGTTTGTCGCTCGTCTGACGCACCGGTATTAATATTAATAAGTATCCCCTGACATCCACACAGCGCCATTCATAGCCCCAAAGATAGCGTGTAGCTAGTATTTAAACTAAACACTAAAACCCCAAAACGGGGATTTTTTAATTCATTAACTTGATGGGTCTTTTTTTCTGTAAATACATACATGATTATAATAGAAAGGACCCAGACCTTTATAAACAGAATGAAGATGAATAGTGCACAAACATGCCGGGGATTGAACCCGGGAACCCTGCAGCCGACGTCTCGACCATCATATGGGTCCTCAAGAGTAATCAAGATATAAATAAATCTTTTAGGGAAGATTTGGATCGTCAACATAGCATGTACAAATATGTAGGGTTATTGTCGTACAGCTCTTTAAAAAACGTGAGGTATTTATAACTGCAAAGCTTTGAGTCTAATCTCCTAAAATTTTAAACCATAAGTTTTTTATTTTTTAAGTAGAAGTAATTGGAATAAAATCTGTAATTTTCAATTTCAAATGATATATTATAATACAATCACACTTTATAATAATTCATCACATTTTTTTATTATAATATTAGTTAATATACAGCTTAAAATATACAGATTTGATAAATAAATTCAATTTATATTTATACTTGGAAGACAGATTTAGGCGAAACTTATAAAATACACTTAAATATAGGTAACTAAACTTATAAAATACACTCAAATATAGGTTACTTAAAAATAAATATAGCATCAATATTTTTATTTAAATTATAGCAATTATGAAGATCTGATATCCATGTTTTACATTCTAATGTATATATTGACGTATGTATCTTATATAGATAGGATAAAATACATATAAACCGTTATTTTCGTTTTGAAACCGTTAACATTGTCTATGGATTATTCTTATTAATATATAGAATATTACTGTCTACTACAAAACAACATGGTAAATTCCGTATTGAGTATTAAGAGTATTTACAGTACAATTTGTCACTTTTGACTCATTAAAATCTTTACGAAAGGAACTGTACTTTGAAGATCACTTTTAAAAATTTAATTTATTACTCGCCTTTGATTTAGGTTATAAGCCATTTTATTGCACCAACAAAGCTCTACAAATCTTGATCGTACTAATTAGATGCTCATTACACTAAGGGATACTTGACCAACTAAAACCATCGCAAGATCTCTTGTACCATAAAGCGATTCGTGACAATTTAACTCCCACACTCCATTTCCATAGAGTATTCCTTATTATGGAATAAACTGATCAGAACTTTCTTCCTTATTCCTTGACAATCAGGGCTGTACCCGTCTCTCTCGCACTCGGTGACATAGGCCCTTTTTATTTTCTCCCCTGAATCGGGGATGAGGATTTGCTTCCTCTTCCTCGCTTTCCTGGCTTTGTCGGAGTCCCGCCGGGAGAATGTATAGTTTTCTTTCTGCGAGGATGGTAGTGGCGAGTGGAACAGCTTCTTACTGATTGGTAGTACGTTAGGCTTTCTTATTGGGGAGTTTGTTTCCATCTGCAACAAAGGTTATAATATTCTTAACTTGTTTACCGAAGTTGTCTCTAATCACTACATAGTATAAAACAAAGTCACTTTCTCTGACTCCATATCCGTGTGGATGCTTAGATCTTTGAAACTACGCTACGGCTTTTGATGCGGCTTTTAAACAGATTGATAGAGTGATCGAAAGGAAGGTTTATATGTATAATAACATCCGTTAAATAGCGTATAAAATGTATTTTTCTTATGAAGTTTCTACGTTTACATTCCGCTAACATTGAAAACGCAGGCTCATTGCGTATTAGTATCTTAGCGGGTCGCTAAGATACTAATACGCAATGAGCCCGCCTTATGGTTTACGGCCCAATCTACCCATGACTGCTGTGCGGGAAGGCCTGTGCTCTGCATTGAGCTATTATTGGCTAATGAATTCACTAAAATTTGAAGTTGTCTCTGAGGTTTTTTATTACACCAAGCCAATAAAGACACAGCTGGATAAAACTTTCCTGTAAATAAGTTAAGTTTTTAGTTACGTAAGTACTTTAGAGCGTTTTTAACCGCTTGTCGAACTAGTTCGTGGAGTTGGTCTAATACAAGTTGGTGATTTTTTAATTTGCTATTCGACAAAATAGGTTCAAGACGTTAGTACTAAAGAATCAAGTTTGTTTGTTTGGTCGTTATATGCGACTGCGCCGGTTAAAAGGTTAACCTTAAAAATCGGTTTGAGGTGAAATTCTTCTCACCATAGAATAAGTTAGCCACAAAAGACATAAAGAGCTCGACCAATAAGTGCTTTTATAGAAATGCCTTCGATCGAAACTAATGGCATAATAACCCGGTCATAAAAGGCATCGCTAGGTAGCAAATTTAAGGGCACAAAAACTCGACCGTTCCGTGGAATCGTGATGGGAACAATCCAAAATGTTTAGTATTTTTTCTGACCTACTGCAGGTTGAAATCCCGAAGGATAGGGAACTTCTGTCTTGCTCGTTATCAAGGTACCTGACTTAAAGTCTGCATTTACAGCACATTTTAACAGTTCTCCGTTTTAATGTTAGAGAATCAAAAACATCTTCGACGTTAAAGTTAAACCATTGTGAGATACAAAGTTGTTTGTTATTGAATTATTATCTAGCATAATTTCAGATACTTTTAATGCCTAGAAACCTGGGGTATTGTAAGCTAAATATTCATAATTTCAATGCTCCTGTGGAATATTTGAAGAATTTTTATTAAATGTGTGATAGGGCTTATCCAAGTTTCATGCCTTAGTATGGCTACTTGTCCATGAAGTCTTTAATAATAATTGTAAGTTTGCATTTAAATGAACAAATATAAAAATGGTATTTTTTTACAAACTATTTAATTTTCTAGTAATACCTCTACGAATTTAGCTCTAACTAACACATTACCTAATTCATACTTTTAAAAATCCACATTTAGTGCAAAGCAATACACAAAAATATAAAATAATTTGTAATTAATTACTGTGCAAGCCACTATATGCATCTAATTAAAAATTAGCGAAACAACATACTCCCAACCCCCAGTAACAGTTCCCAAGGTCCAATACGGTTACTAATTTCTAAATAACACGTTAAATAAGAATATTAAATAACTCAAATTCCAGAAATACGATTACAAAACTTACCAACTCACTGTCGGTGCCGAATTCCACGGAATTGATGAGAATGTTATGGGCTATCAGCACTGTCAGCGATTCCCTTGTAACTGTGTTGACAGGAGTCGTGAACGAAGACGCCATCTTGATTTACGTCTGAACTGATGGATGGCTGGCGTGAAACTAAATTGACGGACACATCATTGGTAACATTGGTTGCAAAATGGTTGTGCTGCGAGTTCATGAATGGATAGTGATTTGCTTATATCGATAGTTTAGTCGATAAATTTATGTACCTACCTATTGATAGTATTATCTAGACTCCTTGTTTTATTTCTTCTATAAATAATAAATATCCACTGACATTCACACAGCGCCATAGACCTAAGTTAGACGTGAAGCCTGTATTATGGGTACTAAACAACGGATAAACATACTTATATAATTACATATTATACGTAGAAAACACCCAGACATTACAAACAGACATTTTCATGCACACAAATGTTTGTACTGCTCGGGGATCGAACCCGGAACCCTTAGTGTTGCAATCGACGTCTCGACCGCAACACCTAATGGGTCGTCAATATGGAAATGTGAAACAATACGTAAAATGAGACCACGCGTTAATTATGGTTAATAAATGTAAAATAAGACCACGTGCTAATTATCGCCGTTAATATGAGCAGAAATATGTCAGCTGCAAGGGATCGGTCGGCGTAGAAATCATCAGGGGAAGCCTTTGTTGAGAAGTGGACATTTTAGGCTGTAATGATGACGATTATGACGCACAATGACATTGGAATGAGGGCTTGATGGCGTCATTTAGGCGTAGGATGTTCGGTTGACGATCGCAAAAGTCAAGAAACTGACACAATGTTTGGTTGTCGGATAGATGACTGAAAAGTATTATTTTGAATCCAACCGTGCTTCGGAAGGCACGTTGAGCCGTTAGTCCTCGCAATTTACTAGGTGGTAGGCACGATACTAAGTCGTGTAGGAAGGTACCACAGGAGACGAAACAGGAGTGTTATGTGTGCACTTATGTGTTTCAGGGTGGGGGCATTGTAATTATATATAATTCGGCTCAAAGCCAAATTAGTGAATATATTCTTGCAGCTAACCAATATATAGGCCAATGTAGCTGTCACCTTGGTGCAGATCTCACTGATCAGCATCAAGAGCAGAATGAACCTTCACTGTTAGAGGTGTCCCACAATTTACTTTCTTCTAATCCATGTATAACAAATGATTTACAATTAAATAATGAGTTAATTTTGTTCTCTGATAGGATTGGTGTTGGTTATGGACCTCTTCTACATAATGAATTAAATTGTAAACTTATAAATAATTGCACACCAGACGCTTCATTTAATCAGATTATAGATCAGATTAAAATGTGTAAATATAATAATGACTCCATCATTGCATTAATGATGGGGAGCGGGTTAAATGTAAGCAAAAAAGATATTCTTTCTGGATTCTCAGTATTGTCAGGGCTCAATGTAAAGAAAATTGTTGTAAGTGCCTTTCCATTTTCTAGGTATTATACACCTAGCCAGAATAACTGTATTCACTTATTGAATACTCTTTAATATAATTTAACATATAGTCATAGTGACAAGTTTATGTTTTTTGACATAAACAAATTTATAGAAATAAGTTTATTTTGACTGGCAAAACTTTTTATTTGCCTTATAAAATAAAAAAGAAACTAGCTACTTTGTTAGCGTTTAACATTAAAAATTTATTTATTCAGACTTTGGAAGATGTTCCAAGTAATTTAAATTATATAATAAGACAATAGAGGACTTCTCTGGCAAACCGGTGACAAAGGAAAATCCCAACTGCCTTAAAATTATTCATCAGAATATTCAGGGGTTTTCTGGAAAGGAATTAGAATTAGAATTATTTTTAAATAAAATGAATGTTGACATACTATGTATTACCGAGCACTGGTTAAAGCAGCATGAACTAATTATTAGTATTGATAACTATATGGTCAGTAGTTCGTTTACTAGGAAATCGGCTATTAGAGGCGGGTCACTAATATTATTTAATAATAAAATTAAATTTAAAGAGCGTAAAGATGTGGTGTCGCTTTCTGTGGAACGAACTATTGAACTAGCGTGTGCAGAGCTGGAGCAACATGTAATCGTTTGTGTGTACAGGCCTCCATCAGGGAATTTTAATGTATTTGAGACTACTATGGAAGAAGTATTAAGAAAAATAAGTTCATCTAGTAAAAAAGTTATTGTTTGTGGTGATTTTAACATTAACATTTTAGAAAATTCACCAAATACTGTTAGGTTTCTAAATCTTTTTAAATCATTTAATTTAATTAATCTTTTTAATGAACCTACAAGAATTACTTCAATCTCGGCCACTTGTTTAGACAACATTTTTTGTAATTTTGATATAAATGACAAGAGTATAATAAATTTCATTAATTCTGATCATAGCGGACAGATGGCATCGTTTGAGCACCGTCTTGCCCCAACTTCATGTAATTTTGTTTGTCGGCCAATTACAACATATCGCATAGAAAAATTTAAGGAAAATATATCTAGCAAGTTGCCTTTATTAACTTATAGTAATGAAAATGTCGATGAACATTATAATAAATTATTTAGTGTAATTGAAAAGGAATTAATGGTACACATTCCAAAAAACATGTCAGATTAAATACTTTAAAATCTAAATTTAGCGACTGGGCCACTACTGGTATTTATACAAGTAGAAAAAGTTATTTGAATTGTATGATGTTAAGGCTAATACTAATGACCCTGTTATCATAGAGTATGTTAGAAATTATTCAAAATTATTCAAAAAAGTTTGCGCAGTAGCTAAAGCTAATTATTTTAAAAATAAAATAATCAATGCTACTAATAAAAGTAAAGTTTCGTGGAATATCATCAATAAGGAGACTTGTAAAAATAAAACACAAGATAACAAGATCTCACTGAATATTGATGGCAGGAGTCTTGATACTGACTCTCAGGTGGCAGATGCATTTGAAAAGTTCTTTACTAATATTGCTGTCACTGTAACTAGTAAATTAAATTCAAATCCTCATCTTGCTGTTTCTCTCCTCAAGTCACATGTTGATGAGTGCAAAACGTCTTTTAGATTTACACATGTAAATGCAGGGATAATCATTAGAACTTTTAAAGAGTTAAATATTAAAAAAACAGAGGATTTATGGGGACTCTCTCAGAAATACTTAAAAATATAATTATATGTATTGCTCCTCACTTAGCTGTTATTTTTAATCAGTGTGTTGACCAGGGCAAATTTCCAAATTTGATGAAATTCAGTAAAATCATACCTTTATTCAAATCTGGAGAAAAAGTGACCCGTCTCACTACAGACCTATCTCTATTCTCCAGCTCTAAGTAAGATATTTGAAAAAATTATATTTAATCAATTATTGTCTCATTTCAACGTAAACAAAATTACATAGCAATCAATTTGGATTTACTAAAGGCAGATCCACTACTGATGCAGGAGTGGCACTAATGAAACATTTTTTGAGGCGTGGGAAAATAAGCAAGATGCTATAGGAATATTCTGCGATCTATCGAAGGCATTCGATTGCGTTAACCATAATACTCTCCTCATGAAGTTGAAGCATTACGGTGTCGATAAGGACGCTCTTAATTTAATACAATCATATTTAACGAATAGAGTCCAAAACGTACATGTCGGAGAAACAAGTTCCAGCGGAGCCCTTTTATTGATGGGCGTTCCCCAGGGCTCAATATTGGGACCTTTATTATTTTTAATTTATATAAATGATCTACCTTATTATACTCAAAACCTATGTGAAACTGTATTATTTGCTGATGATACATCTCTTATATTTAACGTGGATAGACAAAAAGAAACTTTTGACGATGTAAATACTACACTTTCTCAGGTATTACATTGGTTTACGACCAATAATTTACTTCTTAACTCTAAGACCAAATGTATTAAGTTCACAATGCCTAATGTAAGGCAGGTAGATACTTTCATCACTTTGGATGAAGGACCCATGGAAGTAATAAATTCAACCGTTTTCCTGGGTATAAAATTAGACGCAAAATTGCAGTGGGGTCCCCATATTGCGGCTTTGGCAGGAAGGCTTAGTTCCGCTGCATATGCTGTAAGGAAGATAAGAAGTCTCACTGATATTGAGACTGCAAGACTTGTGTATTTTAGCTATTTTCACAGCGTGATGTCTTATGGTCTACTTTTGTGGGGGTCTGCTGCTGATCTACAAACAATTTTTGTATTGCAGAAAAGATCCATCCGTGCCATATACGGCCTTAAATCACGTGACTCACTAAGGGAATTATTTAAACAAATAAATATTTTAACATTACCGTCTCAGTACATTCTAGACTGCGTCATCTATGTACACAAAAATTTACATGTATTTTCAAAAAAGTCAGATAATCATAGTTTGAACACTAGGAACAAACACAAACTTGCCGTTCCAAATCTTAGATTGCATAAGGTTGGGAACTCATTTGTGGGATTAAGCATTAAAATATTTAATAAGCTACCACAAAATGTAATTGATTTACCCCTGCATAAGTTTAAGTCTCATGTAAAGTCTATTTTAATAAAAAAAGCTTACTATAGTGTTGAAGATTATATAAATGATAAAAACTCATGGACATGTTGATTTCCACGCCTGCACTACTTTTGTTTTTTTTTTGTTGTCTCTATTTAAATTTATATAATACTTAACTGCTTAATAGTACTTTTGTAGATTATTATATTTTTACCAATACATAATACGATAAAAATTGAAAATAATTTGCTTTATATAATTATTTTGATTACAAATGAATCTGTATTCAACAATTTTTTTTGAAAAGAGTAACTACTGAGTTTCTTGCTGGTTTCTTCTCAGTGGAAAACTACCTCCCGAACCAGTGGTAGCTTCATTTGACATTCATAAGTGTTCTTTAAGGACCTAAACTGAATAAACACTTTTCATTTTCATTTTCATTTTCATTTTTCATTATAAAAATTATCGGGTAAAAGAGACCTAACATCTGTTAACTCTGGTGTTGAACGCAGTGCAGCATTGTCGGAGAATTATAACTTTCTACAAGTTGTTGGTGTTCTGCAATACCGCTCTGTCATAGTCAGACGTATCACTAACCTTCAGGTGAGCGTTTTGTCTACCACTCTGTACACTTCAACATTTTAAAAATCCGTAGTCGTTACCACCCACCAATTTGAATAGCCGCCTTTTACAGCGCAAACTATTCATAGACATGCTATTTTGACGACCCATTTGGTGTAATAGTTGAGATGTCGAATTTTTTGGTGCACGAACATGTCCGTTTTTATTAGTCTGAGTGATTTCTAGTTTCGAGGACAACTATCTATAATACAATTATCGATAGTTTGGCAACACTATATATAATACAAGTTTGTCAGACCAACAAAACATAATCTGTACCTTTTTTCTGACTACCTGAGATTCGTTAACTAAATTAAGATAATGTCGCCAATGTTTGTATGCCGTTTAGTCAGGAATTCAGATGAGAATACAATTTTATTATACATTTGCTGTGCCCCGCGGTATTGGTAAAATATTCTCCCGCAGTAAAACTAATGTCGGCTAACTTTATACCAATTTTACCAAAACAACTTCGATTAAATATTACGTTTTTCTTTTTCTAAAATAAAAGATTTTTCTTTAAAGAAAAGTAGCCTAAGTTATTTCTTATTAACTCATCAACGACCTGCCAATACAACTCGTCAAATGTATCCATTCATTTCAGAGATTACACGGAACAAACAGACAGACAATAATTTAAAAATATATTTTGGTGTCTTTTCCGTATGTAATCACCATATACACGTACATGTAGTAAAAATGTTTATTTCAATATTACAAACAAACAATTTTATTAATATTGTTTGGAATGAAACACAGTTTTATTTGTATTTGTATTAAAATTATTTAATAGTATCACTATTTTATCTTAACGTAATTGATTTTAGTTATCAATACAATATTGCATAAGTTATGCCATACATTAATAAATTTATTGAGTTATACATATTATTAACGCCATTAGCGTTCATTAATGTTTATCTTCTTTTCAAGCATCATTTTTAATTGCAAAATGTTAAAAAATAATTCATTCACAGAAACATGAAATCATTAGATTTTTTTCAAATTGATATCTAAGCAATATTTACAATTTCTTACATAAGTTCTCGTATTTTATAAAATATATACTACATCAGTAACGTCACTTACTTTTTCCTAAAAGTTATACTTTTTAGACCTCTAGTATAAAGAGTAAAACATTAATTTCAAGTCATAAAATTCCCCGGATTTTTAATTCTAAATAAATACGAATCGTCAATAAAAATATAACCAGTTTTGAATGTATTTTGGTTACAAATATGTTTGTAACAGTTATCTAGATTTATTCAGTTCGCTAATTGTAATAAGGTTTTCGTCATTAAGCTCCTGATTGAAACCCAAAGTATTCATTATGTTCTTTTTTCCCTGGCGGAGATTCTCAGCTGATTTCGATTTGCCTTTATTGTCAAACATCCTAACAAAGTCTTCGATTTTTGGCGTCAATGGAGAATAAGGATTAACCTACATTTTGCGCATTATTATTATAGGATTTAATGAATTCAGCACAAGAATTATACTTTTGTTGCTCCTCAACTGTAGAGTTGTGAAATGTGTTAAGATTGATCTCCTCCAAAACCTGTTTTGAACCATTACTCAGCCCTAAGAGTGATTTAAGTTTGTCAGTTTCATCAGCTTTAATTTTTTCTTCAACCTTTTCTTTTTCGTGTACGTTCCCATTCTCATTAAGGTCATTCTTATCAGATGAAGAATCGAGAAAACTAAAGTCTTTCGGGTAATTTTCAATTATATTAATTCCGCAGTGATCATTTTCCTTTTGATGTAAGAAGCTACGTTGGTCCAGTTTCTTGGAGCTCACACCGGTTTGCGTAATTTCTGAATTCTTCATGAAACTTGCGCAAGGTTATCATTTGTGTCCTGCAATAGTTTCTTACTATTTGACTCGTTTCTATAATTTCCGCTGTAGTGACACCTTTTGTTGGAATTCGTTGAAACCTTCCAGTTGAATATCACTTTTCGTTTTTGATCGCTTCTAGCTTCTTAATGAAGTATGGATCGATAGGTGTGTTGGAGTACAGTTTAGGGAATTGTGCTTTAGATAGCTCGAAGTCGGGTGGGTGGCAGAACATGTTGATCTCGTGGTGACGGCTGATGACTCGTTCCTCGATTGGCAGTTTCTCCTCCTGGAACAAAGGAACAATAAATAAATAAATATCCACTAACATTCACACAGCGCCATCTAGCCCAAGTTTAAGCGTAAACACAATGTTACGGGTACTAAACAACTGATAACATACTTAAACATACTTATGTTTGTAAATACCTTCATATTATTCATAGAAGACACCTAGACCAATACAACAAACATGTTCATGCAACAAGTTTGTACTGCCGGGGATCGAACCGGAACTCTTGGTGTAGTAGACAATGTATGTTATGTTTATATTTAGCGTAGTACAATGCTGATTATTTAACCTATCAACCGACGAGATTCCAGATACAAAACAAAATCTATTATATTTGTTAAATGAATGCAACCGCAGCGATTAAATAACTATTTTTCTATCTTCATCCAATCTATTGTGGAAGAAATAGAAAATGCAGTTTTGTGGGAACAATTATTCCCGCCGTGAGGCACGGCGGGAACCATATTAAATATAGAATTAGTTGTTTTCATTTTGTTATAAAATGGTTACAAAAGTTAGGTCTCATATGGTATAGGACTGGTATGCATACGGTATATAAATTTTCTAAATTTAAAACACATTGGTACGTGGCAGGATTGAACCTGCACCCTCGGTCGGAAGGCCACAATCCACACCATTGAGCCACCAACGCTCTTAGTACCGTATTACAGGCTAATGCTTAGTTTGGGACTACATGACGCTGTGTGAATGTCAGTGGATATTTATTATTTAATTTGTATTTCCCGGATATATATCCGGTAATTTTACTAGCTACAGTGCCCTCATCCGAAACGCAGAAGTACATAACACTTTATTTCACGTGACGATATCTTCGGTAGTACCTACCGAGACGACTCGTATAGAGTCTACCAAGTATTTACTTAGTATACTCAAAACAATAGTACAAAACACTTCCTTTAACGTGACGATATCTCGGTAGTGCCTACCTAGACGACTCAGTACCAAGTCCACCAAGTAAATGTACTTTAGCTCACTCACCAGAGCTTCCAAGTAGTGGTAATAATTGCAGACATCCTTGAACTTGTTCGCCTGGCCGCTATACATCCAGACAATGAAGGCCCGCCGCACGGTCAAGTTGGAGTAGGCAGGTGACGGTGGCTCCAGAACTGTGTGCGCCAACCCATCTTCGATCATTGGCAGCGGTTCGTTGATGTCCATATTGGATGTACTTGTATCTGCAAGTACATATTATTTATCACCCTGTCAACGGCTGTCGCTCTCCTACCGGGAGGGCTGAGGTTCAAATCCAGCCATGTACCAATGTATTTTAAAAATTTCGCAAAATATATGTACGTTATCCGTAGCTCTTACGGTCATGGAAAACATCGTGAGGAAACCTGCGCACCCCTGCGAAGATATTAAAAGGTTGTGTGTGAAGTTGTCCAACCCGCACTGGACCGTGTGGACGACTAAGAACTTAAACCCTATACGGGTAGGCTTGTGCCCTCGGTGGGGAAGTTTAACGAGCTGATGATGATGATGAACGGCAGAATAGAATACATGTGTACCATACCCCCTACTCCTCCCGAGGGTGTCGTAGGAGCCGACTAAGGGATCTATACCGGATGGTGGGCAGCAGCGCCATCCTGCGTACTGGTTCAACTGCGGTCACCGACCGCCTGCCCAGCGTGGTGACTACGGGCATTTACCCCTCATGAGCAGCGCAACCAGAATTGACTTGCGAAAGGTCGCTGGTGGAAGCTGGATGAGAAAAGGAAAGGAACGGGATATCTGGCGGAAAATGGGGGAGACCTATGTCAAGCAGTGGACTGCGATAGGTTGAAGAAGTGTGCCCACGGCTACATTGATTTTTATGCCATATGTGAATGGGACGGCCAGGGCGCTTACCGCGTGGATAGTGATACGCCTGACCATTACCGAAGTAATGTCAAAGGAAATGAATAACAGTAGGTAGTTGACACTGCTCTGCGCCCGTCACCCGAGACAATAGATGTTAGGACTCTTAGTCACGGTAATTTTACTAGCTACAGTGCTCTCATCCCAAAATAAGCTACGGATAATACACATTAATAAATATATATATTTAAGTTAAACGTTTTTAATATGAAGATACCCAGACCACAACAAAAAACAATCTTGCATAGAAGTATCTGTATTGGATAGGGGCTGATCAGCAGGGGTCAAACATATGTACCTACTGTCAAAATTGTTCTATTACCTAATAGAACAATTTTGACAGTAGGTACATATGTGCATACATATGTACCTCGAGGTGACCCCTTTTAAACATAACCTAAAAGTCACTTCTTTAGCATAAGGCAAAAACACTTAACCATTGAATTACAAAGCCTTTCAGTACCAAATTATTTTAAAAAAATAGTTTCCACTGAGCCATCTAGCCCCAAACTAAGCATCAGCCTATAATATGGGTTCTTAACAACGGATAAACATTCTTATTATACTTTCATTTTGTAAATACATATATATTATACATAGCTCATGCACACAAATATTTGAACTGCCCGTGGTTCGAACCCAGAACCCTTGATGTAGTAGCCGACATCTCAACCATTACACCAAATGGTCGTCGGTATCTGAAGATACTGATGTTGAGTGTTAAATATATCTTATTGTATGTATAAAATTAAAGCACTAAAACCTTCTCCTGAATGTATAACAAATACTTTTAAGAAAACCGCATCAAAATTGCTTCAGCCAAACACGAGATAATCGCGGACATACATACTAACAGGTCAAACTGAAAACCTCTTTTTGTAGTCGGTTAAAATATGCTTTATTTCTAAAGCGACGAAGTCATTGTGTTCGTGTCGGTGGCTTATTGGTGTGGACTGTTGCCTCTGACCTGGAGGGTGCAGGTTCAATTTCCTACGTATGTCTTTTCGAATTTTCTAACTCGTAAGTACGTTTATCCGACGCTCTTATGGAATTGGGAAACATCGTGAGGAATTCTCGCACTCCTACTAACAAATTCAAAGGTTGTGCGTGAAGGGTGTACAGGCCTTAGTCGTCCACGAGGGCCCAGTGCGGGTTAGCCGACTTCACGCACGACCTTTGAATCTCTTCGCAGAGTGCGCAGGTTTCCTCACGATGTTTTCCTTCACCGTAAGAGCGTCGGATAACGTACATATATTTTCGAAAAATCGAAAACACATTGATACGTGGCGGGATTGGAACCTGCGCCCTCCAGTCCGAAAGGCAACAGTCCACACCATTGAGCCACCGACGCTCTTAATTATTATATAAATGATTCAAGTAGGAACAAACTAAAATGGATTCAGACTAACTTTTAGCAAAAAAATTTTACCTGTCATTCTAGCACCAAGTCGCCTCGAAGTTATCAAATAACTTGTCAATTTTCAATAGTTCATGTCCAGACGGAAAACACAACTTGTTGAATTTAAAATTTACCAGTTTTTAATATTTAATAAACGGTCTTGGCCGCTCCTATATTGAGCTCTGTCTAATGTCAAAATGCACACGTTTGGATTTCAAAACGTTGGTGTAGTTTATGCGCCTACCCTCATTTTATTATTATATTTTAGATTTTTCTTTTTTAGTCACGGCTTTGGATTCCCAGTGTTAAGTACAAGCTTAGAAACGCTTAATCACTACATAGTATAGAACAAAGTTTTTTGTCCCTATATCCCTACGTGCGCTTAAATTCTTAAAACTACGCAACGTATTTTGATGCGGTTTTTTTTAATAGATGGAGTGATTCAAGAGAAAGGTTTATATTATGTATAATAAAATCCATTTAAAGTAGGGAAATACTATATTTAGAGGTAATTTTAAAAAAATTTATCAAAATCATGTGTCATAACCACAGACATCCGAATATACAATTAGACTGGACAAGCCGCCAAGTTTATAGGCAGTCCCAGTGTCGCAATTTCTTTTCGGTTCTTACCTGTGAAAAGTTATTATATTTCTTGGTAAATTTACTGATTCATTGCGATGATGGCATGTTACAATTGCACAGGATGGCATTTTGGGAAAAAACGGTAATTTCTTCTAATATTCATGCGTCTTGACTCGTCTCACAGAGCGTAAACTGGCAGCCAGTGTATGCTCGTTGAGCTTACATTTGTCGCACTTTAAACGCGGCTTGCCCCATCTCCTGTATTGGGAAATATGTGGTCATAACATACATATAACATGAATGCTCGTCTTATATAGGTAATTGGGTACCAACATGTTTTGCCAACAATGGCGTGTAAAATATAAATATAGGAACAATGTCAATTTTTAAGAATAAAAAAGAATATGTCTTTAAAAAAAGTATAAACAAGTTATAATTAAAATTCAATACTACTGAAAAAATAAATTAATTATAACATTATACAATTTCTATATGAATTCATTTTATAGTATGTCATAGTATGCCATTTAAAAAGTCATCAATGCTGTAGTAACATTTGTCAAGTAAAAATACTTTAAGATGTATTTTAAACAAATTAGTATTGAGCTTTTTGAAGCTCTGAGGAATCTTGTTAAATATCTTGGGCGCCATGCAAATCACACTTTTATTTAATAATGTGGTTTTGGCTGTATGCAAACATGATCTATCGCCACCACGACGATTCCTAGTAACAGCATCCGACAACTTCGGGAACAAGTGAGGATTACATTTCACAAACACCGCTACCTCGTATAAGTACAGTGACGGAAGTGTTAAAGTTTCTAATGTGTTGTCGTACATTTTTTTTTTCCGTTTACTCTACAAGATTTATCAAAATAATGTGTTAACAGAAAACTGCGCGATATATGTACATATTTATCTCTTATGAATATCCCACAATAATATTTTTTTGTCATTTCCTTTTTACGACAAATAATGGCCAATTTTCGAAGCGATTTTAACCAATACAGCATTAATCCTTATCCAATTAAATACCCACAATACATTGTCGATTTAATATGTATCTATATGGCCCTTTACAGCATATGATTTAAATAAATATTTGCGAAGATATCACAGATAAAAAAATGCGGGACGTAAAGTTTGCGGCGGTACCGGCGGTCCGGGCAGGCCGGAGCTTGAATATTCCGAATATCACCATTCCACCCGTGCGAAGCATGGGCGGGTGGCTAGTATAGTATAACAACCAGTATTAAGATAGGTGCGGAAAAGGAATTATCAAGTAATTCGCTATTTTACTTTTTTTATGTTATAAGTGTTCAGGACGATCAGAACGCTCACCTGATGGTAAGTGATACGCCTGACCGTAACAGAGCGGTATGGACCCGATATTTTTATGTAATAATATGTGATCTTTGTTGATTGAAAATAAATAATTATTATATATTGAAGGAGACCAACAAATGATAGACAGATGTTATATTATCCGACGCTCTTACAGTGAAGCAAAATATCGTGAGAAACCTGCGCGCGCCTGCGCAGAGATTCAAAGGTTGTGCGTGAAGTCGGCCAACCCGCACTGCGCCCGCGTGGACAACTAAGGTATATACACCCGGGTATGGGTAGGGTCGTGCCCCTCGGTGGGGACGTATAATGAGTTGTTGATGATGTACTGTATCAAGCTAGTAGTCGGGATCAACGGCTCATGGGTCTCGACTCATTTTCGGTCACCCATCCGTTGATTGACCAGTGCGAGATTGCTTAACTTGTCCTTCGTCATAATCATTGATAAATCACGATTTCGCAAAAATACATGTCCTACTTCAAATTCTTATTTTCCTATCTCAAAAAATAATAGGTTTTTATAAATAAATAATACACGACTTTGTTAACATACGTTCAAGTTTTAATTTTCACACAAAATTAAACAAGTAGTTTTACATAAAGATTATTTTAACAATAAACTAACTTGATGCACAAACTCACTTAAATAGTGTTCACGGCAAACGTTTGCCCATCGCGTCAATTGGGCCTAATTTTCATACGTGACATACTGACATAGTAGTGTGCTCGTGCTTTTGAGTTTGTACTCTATCTATGACGCGTAAAGGTCAAAATTGAAATGAATAATTTTACGAACTAAACAATGATGTAAAAAGTATAGATTCGTGGCTTTTTCAGTTGTTTTAACTGAAAAAAGTGTTGCGAATGCAGCGACAGCACACATACACATATTTCGAATGAGCGTACATTAACCTAAACAAAGGACTACGAATTGTGTTCTCTTTGACGATTTGTTTTTACCTTTAAATACAGAATATCATTGGAACTAAATATTACAATAACTAAACGTAAATGTAGTACGTCTCGGACATTTTTAGGGTACCGTAGCCAAATGGCAAAATACGGAACCTTTGTAAGTATATGTATTCTGTGAACCGCTATTAGGTTTTGATAAAAAACTTGAAAAAAAAAATATAGTTTGGGTTTCCGATACATTGAACTGAAACTCGAAATTTTCATCGTAAGTTAATAAAAGTTACTTTATTTTATGTGTCTTGCTGCTACGGAATCCTCCACGGGCGAGTCCGACTCGCGCTTGGCCAATTTTTTCGTTAACGTTTCTCCGTGATTGTGCATCAAGTTAGTTCATTGTTAATGTAAGAAGTTAGGGCAAACATTTAGAAACAATGTATTATCTTAAATCTATGATCTATAAATGAAAATACTATCTCTACTTAGTAACATCTGGTCCCAATGTAAGCATGAAGCTTGTACTATTTAGTTGTTGTCAAGTTCTAATATCTTCAAAACGAAGATGATAGGTCTTTCTATCCATTTCAACCTATCGCAGTCCACTGCTGGACACAGGTCCCCCATTTTGCGTCAATATCCGGTCCTCGCTTTTCTCATCCAGCCTCCACCAGCGACCTTTCGCAAGTCGTCGGTCCATCGGGCCGGAGGGCGTCCTACGCTACGCTTGCCGAGACGCGGTCTCCACTCCAGAACTCGTCTGCTCCAACGGCCATGTGTCTGCGACATACGTGACCAGCCCGCTGCCACTTCAACTTGCTGACCCGGCGGGCTATGTCGGTCACTTTAGTTCTCTTACGGATTAAATCAGATGATAGGTACTTGACGTAAAATAAAACTACACGCGTGACAGCATCTCTCCGATCTGTAGATGTCGATTGAGATATCTGAAACAAAATACAGTAATTTTATAGAAAACCTTTATCGCTATATATAATGTCATGCAATGTACACTTAGTACGCAAATGAATATTGTCTTGATTCGAAAATTATACATTTTATTTTTTTATTATAATAAACAATTAATATCCACTGACATTAACACAGCGCCATCTAGCCCCATATTAAACGAGGAAAAAGTAAGGGTACAGAACGTCTGATAAACATACGCAAATTATTACGTATTTTTTGTAAACGCATATTATACATAAAAAAACATATTTTACACAAAAATGTTTGTACAGCCCGGGAATCGAACCCGGGACTGTGTTTTCTCAGTTGACATCTTATTTTAAAAATACATTTAGTAAAAAAAAATTAAGACACAACGCTTACCTCTGCTTTTCAACACTTTGAGCCAGCTCCATATTTTGCTCTGCTGCGCCAACTTAAGTAGACCGCTTGTTGCTATCTATCACTACTCTGTTTGTTTGTTGCCAATCAGCATGTCTTGATCAATCACAGTAGACCTGTTATCGTATGGTCAAACTGGTTTTATGTTTATTCAAGCTGCTTTGGTCTTGGTAGTTTTGACAACAGGAGCTGCACAAGTCACTCCGGTTAACTTGTCATTTATAGCTGATTTGTGCACTTAGAATTCTTCTGCTTCCTTGGATATTTCTACCAATCAGAAGCTACGTATTTAGGGATTGCTTACAGGCTGCACAAGTCGTTTCATGTGTCAGTAAAACTGCTTACTGGGCATGACCCGTCCAATGGAACGCTTCATTAGGCGTTTTACATGATACCACGATAATTGAAGTTCTTCAGCAAACTCGGTGTAAGCAGCGATCAAGCTGCTGTGAATCTTTTCAGTTTTTGATCACCAGCCCAATAGGAATTTGGGCACTGTTACTCCTCTGCCATTTACCATCTCTAAAGCATGGTCGTACAACCTGGCCTGTTGCTTCTTCTACGATTTCTAGTAATATGCCTTAAGCCTCACTTCTACGCTAGATTTCGAAGAATCTGTTGTGAAGCTACCTCGATAGCAGTGAAATCGTGCTCAGTAGTCCGGAATTTATCGATTGATATTTCGGAGACTGCCACCTTACTCAACGCTGTGGACGATTCCGTTTTTATGGTCAACTAGCTGCTTTGCCTAGTCGAATTTTTTTCCCTTTTCTTTTTTTTTTTGAACCGCTACGTGCACTCCCAATGATGTGCCCAATAGCGGTGATTTTTAGTTTATCCGGACTGGTTACTAAAGCCACTGTGGTTACCTTCGGCCGTCGAGCTGCTTTTGGTACATTTGTTCTGTCCTGGTCTCTGAGCGATCTGTCTACTACGGATGATCTGGCCACCCGGTTTTTGGTGGTAGTGGTAACCGCTCTGTTTTTCATCACAAATAATATCATTGCTGAGACGATGGTTTTAGCTACAGAAACTGCACAAATCAGTGCGATATGCCAATTGCCCAATTGAACGACTCTGTACGCCCTGGATTTCTTTGCCTTCTCAGATGGCGATTTTTGGCGAAGTCCAAATCAGGTAGTATCATAGATACTATACTGTGGAGTGGCATACTCCACATCATCTATCCGATGGTACTGACCACAGCGGTTTTGGTAACCGATCCAGTGAAGCTTACATACTAGGAGATTGTTTGACATCTGCAAATAAAACAATAAAAAAATACATGAGGGAAATATTCCAAAACCATGATTAATTATTTTTATTCTTAATGTTTATTTTATAAGAAAATATTAATTGATCATAAAATATTTTATTTATATAATTTGGAACAGCTGTTGGTTTAATATTTTATGCGAGTTTATTTAACCTATGAATACCATAGACACCTAAAGAAGTCAGATCTATCAGAATCTATTTTAGATTTATAGGCCATTAATAGGCCATAGAAACCAGAATGCCTGAAGTCTTTGAACGCGGTTTATGAATAGAAAACATACTAGTGAAAAATTAGTGCTAACGAGTGAACTGTTCTAAGGTAACTTTTTCGAAACTTGTGTTAGCCACAAAAAATAAGCAAGATAGACTTCAGAGGCACATTTGGTGTTAAGTTACAAGATTTCTTATAGATTAGGTGAGAAACCTACCCAGTTATTTGACTAGCTACAGTGCCCTCATCCTGAATTATAAAAGTGCATCTTATCACTTCTGTTTCGCGGGACTATATCTGGCACTGCGGTGGTACCTAACTAGACGACTCAGTATCGAGTGTCCCACCTAGTTCCTTAGATATATATATATATATATATATATTGTTAAAAATTATGTGAACACTTACATTTAGAAGTAAGTGTAATATCTGGGCTCGTTGTAGTCCACCATCGCGAAGCGATAGAAGAAATTGGCAACGGTATCGTCGGGATCCGGCGTAACCGGAGCCTTCGGCGCTGGTGGGTAGTGCCAGAGGGTGATGCGCATGGGCGGCATTTTGTTTTCCTCGTCGTCCCTCCTTATTGCTTCTGCAAATGAAATTATATTTTTTCTTCAAATTCTTTCGGTCAGGCCCAATGATATGATATGGCCACAAAACAACTGGAAAAAGGGTTCCGAATGCAGCGACAGCACACATACGCATATTTCGTATATAATAATAATTATAAGCATTTATTTTCAGATTATATGTAGTATATGCATTAAAATATTCCATAATATGAGCACAATAACTAGTCAAATGGATGCCAATTAAACAAAATTCGCACTGTATATTGCCGTTATCATGAAACAAAATTTTTCTTGGTAAAGTATTCTAGGTACAAAATACATTGCAACTGTTAAATACCGCAACGTTGTTTTATAAAAACGGTATTTAATGTTAAATAAAAAGAAATAACACTTACCTCTCATGTGATGTTCGTTGTCGATCTCAGTATGGGGAACCGATGCCCACCGCTCCGAGTTTTTGATATGCTGCTCCAGCTCAGCAGCTCGTTGACTTCCATCACCACTCTGAATGGTCTTACAATATTGCATGCTCTGATGAGTTGCGCAGCTATGTACGATCTTATAACTGTAATGGAACAAGCTATTCTGGTTGCTTTGTCTACAGTAGCAAGAGCAGTCGCTCTGTGTGATTTGCCCAATAGAACTGCTTTGGGTCGCTCTGCTTCCTTGGATACTCTGGCCAACTGTGTTTCTTCCATATTGGGTATTGTTGTACGGGATATACATGTTATTTAACGCCACTTGACCAATGGCACCGCTCATGGCGCTTTTCACTGGCCCAATAGAGCTGCTTTGGGCGCTTAAGGTGATACATCCAATGGAGCTGCTTTGAGCACTGTGAAGTCTACTATCGACCTGGATGTTCTGAGCTGCTTGGACACTATTGAAGATCTGCGCGGTATGACCATACGGGCTGCAATAGTAAGTCTGGGTATTTATCCCATATGGGGTGCTGAGTGCGCTATGGGCGAGCTGCCCAATTGAGCTACTACCAGCGCTCTGAGCCACCAGCCCAACTGAGCTGCTTTGAGTGCTATGCATTGCTCTGGATACTTGGGTGTTGTGGAGATTTTGTTGATACGATTTTTCCTGTTCTATGAGTTCACTCTTAGACACCATAATGATCTGTCCGCTTTAGTAATCTGTGCGGAACTAAATCGCTGTTTGCATTATGTCCATTGCTTTGTATTGTTTTGGACAACGGCTTGCAAATGCCACCATAGATGGTGTTCTGCACAGGAAAACTGTAAGCTACTCGCAATTGTTCATTCACAATCACTGGAGGGTTCTGTATGATCTGTCGGCCCCATGGATGCATTTGGATAGTCCAGCTGCTCCCAAAACTGTTCTGATCTTGTCCTTCAACGATTTGTTCGTTTCTGTCACCACCCTGCGTTTGATGACAACCGTCGTTGTTCTGATCTCCCATTGTAGTTCTCATCGGAACAACCGCTATTGCCACTCCTAGGTGGCGATTTCCTTGATTGCCACACTGGGGCTGGGAGAGTGTGCGGTGGAGGGGCCTCGACGACTATGAAGTCTTCTTCAGTGGGCAACGAATTGTGGGAGCTAGAGACCTCGGAGAACGATTGGCAATCCGATAGGTTGGGATATCTGTAAAAAAACAATAACATTATGAATACACCAAGAAAAATATTAATTGTACTTGATGCAATATTGAAACCATTGCAATAGATTTTTTGAGTTTAAAACTTAGTGGAGATAAATAATTTTTCAAACATATTCTAAAGGTACAATATTCATCATCATTATCATATTAGTCCCAAACGAACGCTGTGCAAATCCCTACTCGGAACGGTCCCTGGAAGTCAACATCCATCTGTTACTCGACGACTCAGTGGTGGCCTGCTACGCCAATAAGGCATCGCTCACACTTTATTAAAATAAAGTCGAGCTTCGACGCGAGATTGCCGGGATTTATCAATGAAATTTTAGGCGTCCCTTAACGCAAGTCGATACTTTGCATTATTACTTAGCGGCACGCGTATCTTCTTCGATGTATGCAGTGATAAGTCCGAATAATCCCCTTTTTAAAAAAAAGTTGTAGTGTATAAACGTAAAGCTAGTAATTATATGAACGTGGGAATCATATATGAGGATGATTGTAAAAGCAAACGGTGTACGTACCTGATCGGGGTTTCGACTCGGACGCAGATGCATCTCAGTCGCATGCATTCAAAGCACTCGAACGTCTCCGATTCTTCTAAAAGACATATCAGATCCAGGCGGATATGTTGCAAATTGTATTCCTGGAAAAAACGTTATCGTATTAAATTTGACGACCAATTTAGTGTTAACCAACAGTTAAGATCGATACCCATAGGTACTTTCCTTTTGAACCTATCGCTGTCCACTGTGGAGATAGGTTTCCCATTTTTTGCGCCATATATATCGGTGATCGACTTCCATAGCATAGCCTCACTAGCGAAGGTACTATGCAACCATTTATGTGCAAAACCATTTCAGTACATAGAAAGACATAACTCAAAGATTGTATATTGAAGTAGCTGTGCCCCGCTGTTTTACCCGCGGTTAAAGATGTTCTCGCACAGTAAAACGTTTTACAAAAGCTACGTAGTATAAGTGTTTATCGAGGTAAGAAACTTCTTTAAAGTTTCTGAAAGTTTGGTGTCACTTCACTAGGTGACACCAAACTTCATTTCAAATTTAATGAAAATAATTTCGATAATTCACGGTACGGCGCGCAGCTTATGCGAAATGAGCAGCAAAAAAAATGACTGAGCCGCACTACTCATACATATGGTTATTATTATATCTATAACAAAATTATTCATTTCAATTTTGAACTTCACGCGTCACTGAACGGGTACAAAACAAAAAAGTACGAGCACATTACTATATCATTATAACAAGTGAAATTGATTAAAATTCCGCCCAATCGACACGATGGGCAGAGTTATGCCGCGGATACTTTTTAAGTGAGATTATGCATATAGTTAGTTTATTATTTATATCAGTACAAATGTTGTTACTTTAATATTTTCACAAGTATAGGGGGTAATTTACATATATAAAATAGGAGAGGACCTAATATTGAACCTTGGAGTACTCCAATGTGAAAATGTTGGCAGACGAACATGTGTGGACTTCTATCAACACAGACCAACGCTTAGACAAAATCGCCAAAAATACTCCACACTTATATCTCTAGCTTTCTTGGGCATGAAATATCTTGTTTTTTATTCATGAAATTTAAGGTTTTATGCAATTATTCATTGATACATTGAAAAATCTGTCTGATTCCTGATCAATGGCAACATTGATTTATTTAATTCAGACATTTTACAAGTCACAAAGTTGTATATTAGCGTTGAAATCACATATGTATTTATTTACTGTCAAGTGTTTTAATTGTATAAATTCATTTAATATGTAACTGGATGAAATATTGAGTCAGGAATCGATATCGCTACTGTTTTATTAGTTATTGTTTTCAGTTGAATCAAGTAGAATTAAAAGCAAAGATATTGTTACTATCAAATTTAAATTACAATTTTTTTATTTTAAAAGATGCACAAACACTGACACTTTGGAAACAGAAATAATTTAAATAATACTCACGAGTTGGCAGTCTTCATCATTGAAATAATCGTGGTGAGGGCTTTTGGTTTCACTTCGGCTTTCACTCATTTTTACTTTTAAAAACACAAAATAAGAGAATCACAGATCTGGCGGCTAGACCTATCTGCTCCGAATGTTGACTCGAGACTGACACCAGAACCGTATTACCCAAATAAGTTACCTGTGCATGCGCACCCCCTCTAAGTACAATTGTATTCAGCGAATCTCATTTACCCTAATTAGAGTAGGACCGAGGAAATCCTTTTGTCTTCGACTTTTGTACATTTGTCAATAGATTGTGTTAAATAGCACATTTGGTAACGATGGTTAAGTAGGTACTATGCTAAGTGGCCACACACGTAGTTTTATGATTCATTTTTAGGTATTTGGCTTTCACAGCAAAAATCTTAATCTGCACATTTTTACATCTTCGGAACATTTTATTGCCTTATTAATTCTTTTGAATTCCACGTGTATCAGTGGTGTTTTATTTTTTTTCCCTAATCTATAGCTATGCTGACCTAGCAAACTTTGTACTGCTTTTTAAATGTTACCGATGTTTTAACGCCTCCTTGGTAGCATTTTATTATCAATAACAAATTAATTAAAATTAACAAAAATAACGCTACAATGTCTCCCAACGCCAACACTCTTTTAAACTTGCAAGTTCAAGAGGCAGTTATAGACATGATTGACATTATGATGATATAAGTATGGTTTGTTTGAAGTTGTCATTTGTTTTCTCACTTTTCTTTATCATATGATTTTATTAAATTGAATTTTAATGTAAATAACAATTAGCAAATATTGAAATCCATAATTTAAAAAAGCAACCTTATCTCCCAGCTTGCTACAAAACTAGTTCAGTAGTTCCCAAGTTTATCAGGAACACACATTGTGACACGACTCGCTTTGTGTGTGCTTTTCGTTTTTGTACAAAAAAATAAATTTTTTTTTTTTAAGTTAAGAAAATACATTTTTTATGATATAAACTTATAAGTGAACGGGATGGTCAGCTCGCTCACTTGGTGGTAAATGAAACGCCTGACCATGATAGAAGTGTTAAAGGAAAACAATAGGGATTCCTTATTTGCGACAGATGTTAGGTCTCTTACACTCGGTAAATTTACTAGCTACATAAGCCAAACACCATACACAAAAATGATGATAACTGGTACTGCGGTGGTACCTCACAGACGAAACGGTATCGTGTTTACCACCTAGTTAAATTAAAGTGTAAACAAATAGAAATTATTTTGTGCAGTGCACACTTTACCTTCAGTTTCCGAATCAGCTTAAGGGTTGCCGTACCGTAAGTACCATAAGGATACGTAGTGAATTAATAGTAATTCTTGATATATAAACATATAATGTTTTTAGTTATAAATTTATTTAATAACCTATAAGTAGTAACACAAAATAGGCAAAGCTACGCAAGTATTTGACTTTGTGCAGCTAGTGTGATTGTATTTAATTCTTTTGATATCCAACATATTTATACTTCCATAATAAATGAAAAGTCATAATAAAACTTTAATACCATGTTATGAATATACGTATATTTTTCAAAATATTTCTTGAAGTTGTTACCACGGTTCTTTTTTAATACCACGATCGGCGAAACCAGAATTCCTTTTATAAATTTAACAAAACAAACCTAAACAATACTGTATTGACTTGAGCCAACATGTATTTTTAATTTAAAACAATACAAGATTTTCAATATTTCGCAAAAGTGCACGTTTATGGCATCATAAACCAAATCCCCGACGCACCACTTTCTTGTGTTCTCACAACTCTAGCAATGTTATCTAGTAAAACAATGGATCGCTCAAACGCTTGCCTGCTTAATCCCTCCTGAATGGACTGTAATATAATGGTTGGGGGCAATAAAGTAGTGGGATTTACTACGTTTCCATATAACTGGAAGTAGTAATAAAAAAATAAAATCACCTTTACAAAATTACAAACACATTTGCTTCAAATATGATATTCAATTTGCAACCATGAGAAAAACCTGACCTTCAAGATAGTTTTTTATGTATTAGAATAACACTGTAAACACCCACTGTCGGCACCTAAGCAAAATCAACTATTGTCTAGTATCATGAACCTTGCCATCACGATCTAGTCCTGAGCCGTGTGTTTGATTAAGGAGTTCCACAAGGTATAATGTTGGGTCCACAGCTATCCTAAATTTTGGTAATGGAATGATAGGGGACATCAATATATGCCTTGTATTGACTCAGTTTTTGCGGTGTTAATTAATGAATTGCAAAAGAAATTACAATTTTAATCAAATCATGTGAATATTTTAAAATTAATCTGGGACACCACAGTAAGAAAATTGATAAAATATCTATCTCTCTGTCTGTCTACTCTGTCATGGTTAGGCGTATCACTTACCATCAGGTGAGCGCGCTGACCGTCCTGTAAACCTATAACATAAAAAAGACACTCCATTTTTGATGTGTAAAGATTAACCAGATATTTATTTGTTACAGGTACATAAACGCTACAAGATGCCTTTTTATTGTTAAGTATTAGATCATGAATAAGTAATAATATGTACTTAGCATTTTTACAAAAATACAATTCTTTGGCTGAATCTTACACGACACTGATTTTGAAATTTGGTAATAAATTTATTACAGGTCATTACAGCAACCTATCATTATGATGACAATTGGTTCTTTATTGAGTTTGTTACAATAAAGAGATGAAAAGTATGCCAGTTTATAACCTAACACCGTGATATCATAGTCTTGTAATGACATAGAAAATGTATGGAAATAAATCGTTTTAATAAAATTCATTGAAAGAAGTAGCTCAGTCACCATCCCTATCTATCTCGTGTGGATTAGTTACTTTGGGCTAATGCTAACTTTAACCCGCCACTTTTTTTAATGGTGAAATTAATTTGCGATATCCTCAGGTATTTATTAAAGTACTTGTGACAAATAACGTTTTTATTAGGTTAATTATTAATATAACGTTTATGAAAATACCCTAGCAAATAATGCATAATTTAAGAAAAAATTGTGTTAGCAAAAAAAGGGTATAGTGAGCTAACCTAAACAAACTTATCTTTGAACCTTGCCAACAATCATTATCAACGCAAAAAGTACCTGGTAACGATACCTGTCGATGGATTATCAATAATTATTAGCAGAATTGCAGTTTTATGGTATCATTAACCAAATCCCAAATTGATAATTAATACTATCGTGTTGTCACAGCGCTAAAAACGTTATCTAGTAAAACAATAGATCGCTTTGCCTGCCTAATCCCCTCTGAATGGACTGAAATCCAATAGTTAGAGGCAATATTTACGTGGTATTTTAGATGCTGTCAAACTGGGAAAAGCATTGATAAATATAAAATAACCTTAAAGAATAATAAACATATGTTTTACTAGGTGGTAGACTCGATACTGAGTCGTCTAGGTAGGTACCACCGCAGTGCCAGATATCGTCCCGTAAAATTAGAGTGTTATGCACTTTTTTGTTTCGGGGTCAGGGCATTGTATCTAGTGAAATTACCGGGTATAAGAGACCTAACATCTGTTGTCTCGGCTGACGGGCGCAGTGCGGCATTGATGGCGTAATGACTTTCTTTTATTGGTCCCTTCAATGCCGCTCTGTCCTGGTCAGGCTTTCACTTACCATCAGGTGACCGGTCCGTCCTTTTCACTACGTAACATAAACAATAATAAAACATAGCTAAGAACACGCTCGATTAAATGACCTTTCAAAGAAAAAAAACTAAATCAAAATCGGTCCACTCGTACGGGAGTTATGGTGCCACAGACAGACATACAGACTCACACACAGACACACAAACACGTCAAACTTATAACACCCCTCTTTTTGCGTCGGGGGTTAAAAATGTTTTCATTTGGTTAACATGCAGGAAACCAAACTGTCTCCGTGGTCTAGTGGGAACTGATTGGCTTAGATCGATGCTAGACCAAGTGGAAGTGGGAATAACCCTTTGAACCTTTATAAACATAGATTTGACTGACTTTTTTCTTTGCTGTAAGCTGAACAGAAAAGAAAAATATGGCTAAATATAAATCGCTAAATGTTTAGTTTATAACTTTCTAACAACTGACGAAAATAGTATAATAAGTAAATAATATAAAGCTGAAGGGTTTGTTTGACAGTTGGTACCTGCTGACTTCAAAATAAATATTTTCATCATCATTTCTATTCAGCTAAAACATATGTTTCGATTTGGTTTACTGTTTTTATTTTAAAATTTAGTGTAAGATGAGTAATTAACGGTGTTTTTTATTTGCTAAGAATAAATCTTATTGATATCGAGCTTAACTGAGTTGGTGCTGGTACCAGAACAGAAACCTTGAATGCCCGCATGCATGCTTGTTTGCTTCCATGCTACATGCGAGCATGGTGGGAGTTATATTATTTATTATGTAAAGGAAAATAAATAACACATTTTTACAATTCACTTATTTATTTGGTAATTATGTAAACAAACATTTTAAGTAATAAAATTACAAAATTGAGTACATATTTAAACAATTTTGATTCAAAAATCATTACTTTTATTGTCTTGAAAACAGTTTTATAATTTCCTAATTATGGAATATTATAAGGTACATTCATTATCGTTATCATAACAAATAGTAGTATCAAAGGTCGTTTTGCTTTATCCGTCCCTATGTTAGTATACTTAGTTAATCGATGCGAAACTTTGAAATGAAAAAATATTAAACAGGGACGTTAATACCTGCAAATATGGTACAGAAATTCTTACTAAAGAACTTGGACATTACTAACTAACTAATTAAATAAACGAAGTCGTTAGTAATGAGATCTGTTAGTGCATGACTTTGCAAAGACTCTTAAGTGATGATTAGAATAATGTATTACAATATTTTAATAAAACACCATCAAATAGTCTTTATATATATAATATTTTATATTTATTTATAATCACCCACTAAGTAGTGAGCGTAATACACCATTTTTGATACCGCAAAAATTAGTAACATCTTCATACGTATATTAAAAGATTCAGATATAACTTACATATAAAAAAGACCTAATAATCATATGTAACTACCATACCATATACCTGGTAGAAGACGTCTGTCGCAAATCACAAGAGGTCATAGCTTTAAGCTATTTCGATCTATCTCATACATAATTCTTCAAAGTCTTTTTCCTGTTATCCATACGTAAGGCGAAGAGCCGTTTCCACGTTTCGACTCAGTGAAAAGGAAACTCACTCACTCACTGGAAAGACTATTTGTGTGTCAATTAAAGACAACAATTAGAAAAGAAGAACTATTGAAAACACGTAAACGGTGAAGTAAATGCAATACATTATACCTGGTAGAAGACGTCTGTCACAAAACACGAGGTCATGGGTTTGGATTATTTCGACTTATATCAGATCCACAACTCAATATCTTTTAAGGATGGCGAAGAACCGTCTCCATGTATCGACTGAGTGATAAGGACGCGGGAAAGTCTGTTTGTGTGTCAATTAAAGACAGAAAAATCAGTAAAGAAGACCTATTTATAACAAGTAAACAGTGGAGTAAATGCCATACCATGTGACTGGTAGAAGCCGTCTGTCACAAATCACAAGAGGTCATGAGTTTAGACTATTTTGATCTGTATTTCATACATAATCCTATGTCTTTTAAGAAAGACCCACTGCCACGTATCGTCTCACTGAGAATGACGCGGGAAAGTCAATTCACAATTTAAATGTCTGTCACAAATCACAAGAGGTTAAGACTACTTGGACCCGTACTTGATACATAACTCTATTTCTTTTAAAGAAGGCATGGCGCTATTACTACGTATCGAGTATGAAACAATCAGAAAAGGAAACCTGTTGATCCACCGTCCTGATTAGCTGACTTAGCAACTATCTGACGTTTGTCGTTAATACACTAAGAGTGATCAGGTGAGGCTACTTTACCTGTGCCTCATTCATAACCCTATGTCTTTAAAGAAAGACATGAAAAGAATTATTTGTGCGCTGATTTAAGACAAAACAATTAGAACAGAAGATCTTTTTATAACAAGCAAACAGTGGAGTAAATGCCATAACCATATACCTGGTAGAAGACGTCTGTCGCAAATCACAAGACGTCATGGGTGTAGACTATTCCGATGTTATCTCATTCAGAACATAAACATGAAAGACATAAGGTTATCTCATTTATAACCCTATGTCTTTTGAGGAAGGCCAAGAAACGTTTCCACGTATTGACTAAGTGACAAGGACGCGGGAACGACTATTTGTGTGTCAATTAAAGACAGAAGTATTAGAAAAGAAGATTTTTTATAACAAGCAAACAGTGGAAAAAATGCCCTACCATGTACCTGGTAGAAGACGTCTGTCACAAAACGCGAGGTCATGGGTTTGGACTATTTTGACCTATATCTGATACACAACTCTATATCTTTAAAGGAAGGTGAAGAACCGTTTTCACGTATAGACTGAGCGCGAAGGACGCGGGAATACCTATTTGTGTGACTAAGAGTTACTCGTATCTGCACTCGCCATTTTCTTGGTGAAGCTGTAGAGGCCATCTGCGGCCAACAGCAGTAGTCAGTTCGAAAAAAATTACTATTTGTGCTTCGATAAAAAAAAACAATTAGAAATGAAGATCTATTCATAATTATGAAACTGTGGAGTAACTGTCATACCAAGTACCCACCTGGTAGAAGAAGTCTGTCACAAATCACAAGAGGTCATGGGCTTAGACTTTGGTGGCGGTGCAGTGCATCGGGAATGTTCGCGGAGGCGCGCATTGATAGCTTTGCTGCCATCATGAGAAAAAGGTGCGCATCAGCTCTAGCCCGCTTACGCGGCGGCTCCAATACTATTCTCAAGGTCTTTGTTGACCGATGGGAGTCACCTCTCTACTCGAGGTGGGTAACTATCCACATGAATTAAATTAATAATGTAATTGTATTTACTAACATTAGTTTTGTAAGGAAATTATTACTAACTTTTTATATGGGCTTACCGGCCTGAAATAAACGTTCAAAACGTTTATTTCAGGCCGGTAAGCCCATTGAATTGAATTGAATTGAATTGAATATACCTGGTAGAAGACGTCTGTCACAAATCGCGAGGTCATGGGTTTGGACTATTTCGACCTATATCTGAAACACAACTCTATATCTTTATGACACAATCAGAGAAAAAATCCTACTCATTGCTACCAAGCTGTGGAGTAATTGCCATAGCAAGTTCTTGAAAAGTTCTTCAAATCACTAGAGGTTATGAGGCAAAGCTATTATGACCTAGACCTCATACATAACCTTATGTCTTTTAAGGAAGGTGAAGTTGAGTTTAATGCGGAAATAGCAACGAAAAAGTGTGCAATGGAGTCCTTGGCTCCATTGGTAGCTCAATGTACCAGAGCTCGGCAGATGCCCTCATTGATGATTTGTCTTTACCATAGCTGCCAGACTAAAAAGTTAGCTAGAAAGTAGAAGACGAACAAGTGTGCCTTCACTTTTAAGGAAATGGAAGAAACACAAAACCAAACCGTTCAACGTAGGCACGCCGTATAAAGCCATCTATTACGAAATAAAATTATATTTGAGTGTAAGCTAACAAAAAAACAGAACATTGAANACTGTTTTTATTTTAAAATTTAGTGTAAGATAGTAATTAAACGGTGTTTTTATTGCTAAGATAAATCTTATTGATATCGACTTAACTGGGTTGGTGCTGGTACCAGAACAGAAACCTTGAATGCCCGCATGCATGCTTGTTTGCTTCCATGCTACATGCGAGCATGGTGGGAGTTATATTATTTATTATATAAAGGAAAATAAATAACACATTTTTACAATTCACTTATTTATTTGGTATTTATGTAAACAAACATTTTAAGTAATAAAATTACAAAATTGAGTACATATTTAAACAATTTTGATTCAAAAATCATTACTTTTATTGTCTTGAAAACAGTTTAATAATTTCCTAATTATGGAATATTATAAGGTACATTCCACAGATTTCCCAATACTGGAGATGGGGCAAGCCGCGTTTTTAAGTGCGACAAATGTAAGCTCAACGAGCATATACTAGCTGCCAGTTTACGCTCTGTGAGACGAGTCAAGACGCACGAATATTAGAAGAAGTTACCGTTTTTTCCCAAAATGCCATCCTGTTACAATTGTAACATGCCATCATTGCAATGAATCAGTAAATTTACCAAGAAATATAATTACTTTTCACAAGTAAGAACCGAAAAGAAATTGCGACACTGGGACTGCCTATAAACTTGGCGGCTTGTCCAGTCTAATTGTATATTCGGATGTCTGTGGTACATTCATTATCGTTATCATAACAAATAGTAGTATCAAAGGTCGTTTTGCTTTATCCGTCCCTATGTACATCTACTTAGTTAATCGATGCGAAACTTTGAAATGAAAAAAAATATTAAACAGGGACGTTAATACCTACAAATATGGTACAGAAATTCTTACTAAAGAACTTGGACATTACTAACTAATTAACTAAACGAAGTCGTTAGTAATGAGATCTGTTAGTGCATGACATTGCAAAGACTCTTAAGTGATGATTAGAATAATGTATTACAATATTTTAATAAAACACCATCAAATATAATATAATATTTTATATTTATTTATAATCACCCACTAAGTAGTGAGCGTAATACACCATTTTTGATACCGCAAAAATTAGTAACATCTTCATACGTATATTAAAAGATTCAGATATAACTTACATATAAAAAAGACCTAATAATCATATGTAACTACCATACCATATACCTGGTAGAAGACGTCTGTCGCAAATCACAAGAGGTCATAGCTTTAAGCTATTTCGATCTAATCTCATACATAATCCTTCTTCAAAGTCTTTTTCCTGTTATCCATACGTAAGGCGAAGAGCCGTTTCCACGTTTCGACTCAGTGAAAAGGAAACTCACTCACTCATTGGAAAGACTATTTGTGTGTCAATTAAAGACAACAATTAGAAAAGAAGAACTATTGAAAACACGTAAACGGTGAAGTAAATGCAATACATTATACCTGGTAGAAGACGTCTGTCACAAAACACGAGGACATGGGTTTGGATTATTTCGACTTATATCAGATCCACAACTCAATATCTTTTAAGGATGGCGAAGAACCGTCTCCATGTATCGACTGAGTGATAAGGACGCGGGAAAGTCTGTTTGTGTGTCAATTAAAGACAGAAAAATCAGTAAAGAAGACCTATTTATAACAAGTAAACAGTGGAGTAAATGCCATACCATGTGACTGGTAGAAGCCGTCTGTCACAAATCACAAGAGGTCATGAGTTTAGACTATTTTGATCTGTATTTCATACATAATCCTATGTCTTTTAAGAAAGACCCACTGCCACGTATCGTCTCACTGAGAATGACGCGGGAAAGTCAATTCACAATTTAAATGTCTGTCACAAATCACAAGAGGTTAAGACTACTTGGACCCGTACTTGATACATAACTCTATTTCTTTTAAAGAAGGCATGGCGCTATTACTACGTATCGAGTATGAAACAATCAGAAAAGGAAACCTGTTGATCCACCGTCCTGATTAGCTGACTTAGCAACTATCTGACGTTTGTCGTTAATACACTAAGAGTGATCAGGTGAGGCTACTTTACCTGTGCCTCATTCATAACCCTATGTCTTTAAAGAAAGACATGAAAAGAATTATTTGTGCGCTGATTTAAGACAAAACAATTAGAACAGAAGATCTTTTTATAACAAGCAAACAGTGGAGTAAATGCCATACCATATACCTGGTAGAAGACGTCTGTCGCAAATCACAAGACGTCATGGGTGTAGACTATTCCGATGTTATCTCATTCAGAACATAAACATGAAAGACATAAGGTTATCTCATTTATAACCCTTTGTCTTTTGAGGAAGGCCAAGAAACGTTTCCACGTATTGACTAAGTGACAAGGACGCGGGAACGACTATTTGTGTGTCAATTAAAGACAGAAGTATTAGAAAAGAAGATTTTTTTATAACAAGCAAACAGTGGAAAAAATGCCCTACCATGTACCTGGTAGAAGACGTCTGTCACAAATCGCGAGGTCATGGGTTTGGACTATTTCGACCTATATCTGATACACAACTCTATATCTTTTAAAGAAGGCGAAGACCTGTTACCATTTATCGAGTATGACACAATCAGAGAAAAAATCCTACTCATTGCCATCAAGCTGTGGAGTAACTGCCATAGCAAGTTCTTGGTAGATGATGTCTGTCGCAAATCACTAGAGGTTATGAGGTAAAGCTACTATGACCTAGACCTCATACATAACCTTATGTCTTTTAAGGAAGGTGAAGTTGAGTTTAATGCGGAAATAGCAACGAAAAAGTGTGCAATGGAGTCCTTGGCTCCATTGGTAGCTCAATGTACCAGAGCTCGGCAGATGCCCTCATTGATGATTTGGTCTTTACCATAGCTGCCAGACTAAAAAGTTAGCTAGAAAGTAGAAGACGAACAAGTGTGCCTTCACTTTTAAGGGAATGGAAGAAACACAAAACCAAACCGTTCAACGTAGGCACGCCGTATAAAGCCATCTATTACGAAATAAAAATATATTTGAGTGTAAGCTAACAAAAAAACACGAACATTGAAAATGCTTAAACATTTTTAAAAGTTGATACAGTTTCGGAAGTACTAACTTTTAACATTAATACAGTTTGACACTGCAATTTAAATGTTCGTAAGAATTGGAAAATGGTTGAAAAATTATAATGGTGGGTAAGAACAATTATATTACCACAACCATGGAAAATATAATAAATGGAAAACTCTCTTCTCTGTTCCGGGCTGAAATCACTTGCCTCAAAAACGAACCGCCAAAGAGAATACAGTTGTATGATCTTTGTTTAGGTAAATATACGCTCTTTTGAAATATGTGTATGTGTGCTGTCACTGCATTCGGAACACTTTTTTTGATTGTTTTGTGAGCATATGACAAATCTATACTTTTTACATCATTGGGCTCTGCATAATCTTGTCACTCAGCTGATGGTCCTTGGCCATCAAGCTGCTGCAGGAACTGTTGATATATCCCTGTCCGGAAGATCTCCCTTTCCGGATAATCTGGTCACCAACCATTAATGTCTATTCCCACTGCTGCTACCTCCCTCCAGTTTCCATCAGAGCATTGATAGGGCGTCGATGGCTCAAATCCCGCCACGTACCAATGTGTACATACGTATCGATTTTCGCCATTATAAGTACGATCCGACGCACTTACGGTGAAGGAAAACATCGTGAGGAATCCTACGCACGCCTGTGAAGAGATTCAAAGGTGCGTGAAGTCGGCTAATCCGCACTGGATCCGCGTGAACGACTAAGGCCTATACACCCTATACGGGTAGGCTCGTGCCCCTCAGTGGGGACGTTTAATGAGCTGATGATGATGAATTGGTAATACCAGCCCAAGAGGATGTCACTGAAGGCGGAGTGTGTGGTGGGGATGCAATCACTACAAATTCATCTTCAGTCGGCGGTGATGTGTCGCTTGATATCTCGGAAAAAGATTCGCAGTCAGTTAGGCTGGGGCTCCTGCAAAAAAGAGAAAATATTACTTGAAGGCAAACTTAATGACAAAACATTATTATACGTATTATATAGAACGACCCGTACGGTGTTATGGTTAAGACGTAGGGTATTCCAAGGGTTTCGGGTTCGATCTTCGGGCAGTTCAATTTTTTTCTGTCGCCATTGTCCGGAGAAGCTATCACCTGAAGACATCCCGAAAAAAAGCTTACGGGAATGCCTGTACCATGTAAGATATGTATGTTTATGATCGAAAAAATAAATATTTTGACGACACATGTGGTAATAGTAGAAATGTCAGTGGTTCCGGATTTGATCCCCGGGCAGTACAAATATTTGTCTCAATATGTGTGTATTTACCTAGAAAAAGTACATAAGTATGTCTATCCGTTGTTTGATACTCATATTACTGGCTAAATGCTAAGTTTGGGACTAGATAGCGAATGTCAGTGAATATTTATTAATACATTGTATGTACCTGGCTGGGGTCTGAGCTCTGACGCAAACACACCTCAGCCGGGAGCACTGGAGGCACTCGAACAACTCCGATTCTTCCAAAAGGTAGATCAGCTCGAGGTGGATTTGTTGCAGGTTGTATTCCTGGAATAAAGGTTACATTGATTATTTTGTTGTGAGTGAGATGAAGAAGGCAGCTCTTTGAAAGTTCTCTACTTTAAAACTCTCAAATAGGTACAATAATTTCAATGTTAAGTGTACAGGACTCTAAGAACGCTCACCTGATAGTAAGTGATACGCCTGACTATGACAGAGCGGCTTTAGAGGAAAATGACAACTGATAGATATTTATTTTATCCGCACTGCGTCCCACAAGTAATGTTAAGTCTCTTATACCCGTAATTTTACTAGCTACAGTGCCCTCATCCCGAAACACAGCAATGCAAAACACTCGTATTTCCCGGGACGATATCTGGCACTGCGGTGGTACCTACCTAGACGGCTCACTACCGAGTCTACCACCTAGTATTTTAACTGTCGCTTTATGTTTGTCTAAGTAGTTGTGGAGATAGTAATGATAAGTTTTTGTACTCAATAAGTAAGTTAATCAAGGTACGCATAATTGGAATGCACATGCATACAAAATTTGTAACATCATCACTAATCCTATCTTCCAATATTACTTTTTATTAATACATGAAAAGTTATAATTTTATATGGACATATATCCATTTGAAAATCATCACATATGTGTTTTTGATTCTCAGTTTCTATTTTTACTTTTTCCGTTTACATTGAAGGTAAGAGGATTTTTGCCCAACGCTTCGTAGCGGCATAGCGGAAACTGCTACGATATAATTATGTGCTTTTCACGATACATAAAGAAGGAAAGACAAACATTTATGTGACTTAAAAAATAATAAAACTAACATGAAAAAGAAAAAACTTTCACTTAATTAAGTCATTTGGTAAAAAAATATATGTTAAATTCAATTTAAAAGATATCGTTAAGTCTTTAATCGACGACCCTTTTGGTGTAATGGTCGAGCCGTCGGCTGCCACACCAAGGGTTTCGGGTTCGATCCCCGGGCAATACAAATATTAGTGTGCATGAACATTTCTGTTTGTAATGGTCTGGGTGTTTTCTGTGTATTCTATATAAGTATGTTTATCCGTTGTTTAGTACACATAATACAGGCTTCACTCTCATCTTGCGGCTAGATTGCGCTGTGTGAATGTCAGTGGATATTTATTATATTATTATTATTAAATTTCAAAGCACACAATCACATAAGAAATAAAAATAGTTTCAAGAGAACACTTACAAGTCGATACTCTTCATCATCGCAGTAATCATGATCGGGGCTCTCAGTACCACTTCGGTTTTCACAGTTTTCACTCATATTTATTAAGAAATACTTGTAGTACCACAATAAAGAAATAATATAGCTGATGACACTAAGATCTATCTGGTTCGAACGCTGATTCGAGAATGCCACCAGAAATGCCGTCCCCAAATAAGTTACCTGCCCGTGCGCACCCTTTTCGTGCAATTGTATTAAATTCTTATTTACCGTAATTAGTACCGGGAAGTTCCTTTTGTTTTCCATTGTACCGCAGATTTGCTAATGGGTTATGCGTTAAATAGCACATTTGATAATGTTTAGGAAAGGTAAGAAGCCGCCACCACGCACGTACATTTATGATTCGTCATTAGTATTTGGCGTCAAGCCTATAAAAAATATCAACAAATTTTTAGATTTTTGGAATACGTAAACAAATTACTTCCTCAATCAACCACCAATTTTTCTACCGGTGAACATTTTTTCCACATTATACCGTTTTCTATTCCTTATTCGAGCGGCGAGTTATTTAATTCCGGATTCTACCGGAAGCTGATTCCACTTTCAACCATTAAAAAAGATTATTATTATTTATTTATTTATTTTGTCATCTGTATAACATAATAAATATCCACTGACATTCACACAGCGCCATCTAGCCCCAAGTTAAGCGTGAAGCCTGTAGTATAGGTACTAAACAACGGATAAACATACTTATATACATATTATACACATATTATATACATATTATATACATAATCTTACAGTATTTAATAAAACATTCAGAATACATTTTATCTTATGAACTAAAGGATTATGGCGGGCTGACACCTGAACTAGGACAAGTCCTGTAACTCAGATCGTCAACCCTCCACCCCAAATGCGTACGTATATACGAAAATTAGAGAATTTGTTCATAAATATTTTATTAAATTAGTATGGATTGATAAAATTGCTTGTTTCTCATAGAATACTGCAATAACTGTCTCGCAGATCGTAGCAACAGGGTTGTTGTTGACGATGCACACTCCGAATCTAGAACTGCGAATGCATCACTAATTCATCACCATAGATAAACAATAAACTAGTTGCACAATCACACTCAAAAAGTGTCTAGATAAGTCTAGTGGAAGTCTGGTTGGGCCGAATTTTCCTTCATAATAACGGCGCTCGCTACATGCTTGCATACTTTTCATTTTGTACCCTTTTTATGACCCGTTAAGGTCACAATTGTAATGAATAATTTCATGTCATTAATGTAATAATAGAACGAAGAAAGCGGAAACATTTCAGCGCCGTCTATCCTCAAACTAAGCATTAGCCTATACGGATACTAAATAACGGGTAAACTTACTTTTATACAATTTTATTTTGTGTTGTTTTTCATAGAAATCCGGAACCCTTGGTACAGTAGCCGACGTCTCCACCATTGCACCAAATGGTTTGTCAAATGTCAAATATTCAAGAATTAGTATTGCAGATAGTGTTATGACATATGACATATGTTAGTTTGTATAACCTGCATAATATACACTGCTTTATATATACCCACATCGATAGTAAGCCGACGATCAAAGTAGCATTTAATTACCACGCTGTCCAAATTATTTCCACGTTTTACTTTAAATTTAATACCACGACAAATGAAACTGTAACTCTTAAACAAAACAAACCTTACCAATATGCTCTAGTGCCTCTGGCCAAATTTAGCATGATTTTCAAATATTTCGCAAAAGTGCAGGTTTATGGCATCATAAACCATATCCCCGATGCACCACTTTCTTGTGTTTCACAACTCTAGCAATGTTATCTAGTGAAACAATGGATCGCTCAAACGTTTGCCTGCTTAATCCCTCCTGAATGGACTGTAATATAATGGTTGGGGGCAATAAAGCAGTGGGATTTACTACGTTTCCATATAACTGGAAGAAGTAATAAAAAAATAAAATCACCTTTACAAAATTAAAATGGACTGCAAAACAATAGTTGGTGGGCGATGCTCGAAGCGGGATCACATACGGTTCCAAGAAACTGGAAAAAGTAATAAAAATTTCAAACAAATTTATTTTTAATATTTAGTCCGCATCAACTTAGTTAATTGGTGATAATATTTTTATTGCTTCTCACCCCCATTGTGATATTGACTAATTGATTTTAATTATAATTCACACACACAAACATAGCAAACACGTACAACCACAATATCCGAGCCGCTTGACACAACACATTGACACATGTTATATTTATAACATAACATTATTCAATCAAATTTCGACCTCAAGGCGTCATGAAAAGGGTACAAAATCAAAAACACATACATACTGCAATGCTACTAAAATGTTACTATGACCCTATGAGTGAGATTTTGCATCTGGTCAGTATGCATATATTTTATTAAAATAATGTTAGTTTAATATTTAACTAGCAGTACATTGTATCTAAAATGAATTTACTAGGTGGTAGACTCGATACTGAGTCGTCTAGGCAGGTACCACCGCAGTGCCAGATATCATCCCGGAAACAGAGTGTTATGCACTTTGTGTTTCGGATGAGGGCACTGTAGCTAGTGAAATTACCGGGTATAAGAGACCTAACATTTGTTGTCTCGGGTGACGGGCGCAGTGCGGCGTTGATGGAGGATAATAACTGTCTATCAGTTGTTGGTCTCCTTTAATGCCGCTCTGTCATGGTGTGGCGTATCACTTACCATCAGTAACATACTAAATTATTCGAAGGTTGTGTGTGAAGTCGTCCAATCCGCAATGGGCCCGCGTGGACGACTGAGGCCTAATCACCCTATACGGGTAGGACGTTTAATGAGCTGATGATGACTAAATTAACCAGGTCATTTTGTTACAGGTATGTTAATGCTAACATGACGTCTTATAATTGATAAGTAAGTAAAGATTTTCTAAGACCGTAGTGAAGAAGTTATTATTTTCTTAAATTTTTATATGACTGCCAAAAAAAGTTAAACATTTTTCAATTTTAATACTGCAGACAAGTAGCAATATTTAACACTGTAGCTGGCAGCTAAATAAGAGCTGATAGATATTAAATGGAATAAATGAAAGAAAAAATATTCAATAATAATCATTTATTGTTAATGTTGAATTATTAATTTTTACTATTGTTTAGTGTTCTTAATACTATGTGCTCGGCGAGGCGAAAATCATAAGTTTTTTTTGGTTTTAGTATACTTAGGCTTACAAAAAGCACTTATGAACGTCAAGAAATATACCAAAATATAATAAAAAACGATTTAAATACTAAACTAAAAATATAAGTTTTAATGTTTTGAAAAAAAAAGCTACTAAACTTAGATAACATACCAAATTTCAGCTTTCCAGCACTTCAGGAAGTAGCCAAACATTTTGATGATCATCAGTGTGTCAGTGAAGAAATCAGCATATTTTAGACCGAAAGCTCTAATGAGCTATTCAATTGACACTTTGTATGTTTAATAAGTTCATTATCAGCATCATATCCTAAGAATATGAACTATCTCGTACATCCGAAACCAATTTTATGTGTATATATTAGTGTTCAAACAAACGACCAAACACTTTTAGACAAGGTAGTGTTTACTCTTACGCTTCGATTGGCTCGTCTCGGCGGAGGCACTACCGTGCCCCCTGATTTTCGAGAAGAGCTCGCAAGGCACTTGAAAGTCACTCTTTGAAACGTTTTTTATTATTTGTTTCAGAGTTTTGACACTTTCTAATAATTGATTACAAAGATTTTGTAACCGTAAACTTTTTGTGCATAAACACGTGTGTTTTTGTAAATACATAAACACACGTGTTTATGCACACAAATGTTTGTACTGCCCAATCGAACCCGGACCCTTGGTGTAGCAGCCGACGTCCCAACCGCTACACCAAATGGGTCATTGATATCATCGGTTACAGAGTTTTGTCACATGCCAGGGCATTGCAAAATTGTTTAATTCAAAACTTAGATTTGTACACAGACTAGTTTATATAAAGTCTTCCATGTAAAATAACCATTGGGACTATATTATGAAGCTCATTCAGCGTCAGGCTCCGACATAGTATAATGGTATTTTATCGTAATTTTTCTCGGCGCCCCTCAAGTGGGGTGTGCGGAAGTGAAATTCCGACGCTCTCCGCTTTGAACACTGTAGTGATGTGCTTTCTGTCCGTAAAGGATTGTGTCGATAAACCTTAATATCGATATTTTCAACCAACAGATATGTTTACTGGGTTTAATTTTTTAACATTTCTATTCCTGAATATAACGCCATAGTAAATGCGTGGCAATAAGTCGTTCTGCAAGATCAGAAAAAGTTGATCCAGATCGGAAGGCAACACTCCACACCAATGAGCCACCGACGCTCTCATTTGTATCTCATGGATATTAATCTATATGTGGTGTTTAAAGGGTAAAAAAGGAAAACATACCTAGTTAAATGTAAAAGTTCAATGGTTATAATTTTTATCAACATTATTTCTTTATACCTCAGAATTATACAATGAGGTAATTCAAGAATAAATCTTAACATTGTAATATATTTTTTTGTGTGTGCAGTGTGTTTAAAAATGCATATTACGTACTTGTATACTTATTATACTGGTAGACTCTGTACTCTGTCTGGGTAGGTACCACCGCAGTGCCAGATATCGTCCCGGGAAATCCGAGAGTTTTGTACTTCTGTGTTTCTGTCAATACATTCTCTGACATTGTCTGAGCAAGTTCAGGCGTATCACTTATCATCAGGTGAGCTTCCTGACCATCCTGTACACTTTTTACAGAAAAAATATTATGTATAAAAATACTCACTTAAAAACTATTGGTTATCTTCAGCAAGTCTTTGATAATGTACTAATATCGATAGTGCTAAATGTGGATAATTTCTTCTCACTAGTTGCCCAAAAGACATTTGGGGTGTCAAAGTATTTTAGAGCCATTTTTAGGTGACGATATTTTCTTTGAACTTTTGTGCAAAGGCTCTCCCTTTCGTCGTGAGGCGTTAAGTACTAGATTTCATATTTGGTCGAATCTTAGATATCTCTCTCTCTCTCTCTGTTCAACCAATTGCAGTCCAGGTTGGATCCTTTTATATAATCACAGATAATATAATATTTATTTCATCTGTGTCTAAGTAAATTAGGAAAATCATTTGTTGGAAGAGGTATAACATTCTTTAATAAAATACCACAAAATCTTGCCGAATTAAACCACCAGTTTAAATTAAAGATTAAAAAAACCCTCATGAAAAAAGGTTACTATACAATAGAAGAATATTTATCGGATAAAGATGTGTGGTCTTGCACTTAGTGTTCCAGTTACAAAATCTTTGTAATAAATTATTGTAAAGTTATGTGTAGGTAAATGACAAAACTGTAACCACTGATATAAAAAGATTAAAAGAGTAACTCGAGTTTCTTGCCGGCTCTTCTCGAAGATCCTACTTATTCCGAACCGGTGGTAAGAGTCACAAAAAAATATGATAATAATAACAATTGACGATTCAAAAGTATCTGTAACAGATTTATTTGAATAAAGATTTTTTTCTTTCTTTCTTTCTCTGTGCTTTAATATAAAGAAACCTCACCACTGAACGTTTCTGCTATACACAGGTGAGCATTTTTTTATGATTAAGTTTTGATATTGACTATTACACCAAGAGTTCCAGGATCGATGCCCAGGGAGCATAAACATTTTGTGCATAGTAATTGTTATTTATTTATTTAGAAAGGTACGCTAACAGTGTATATATTTACATTTTCATTATATACAGGTTGCATTAGATATAATATATACACCTATTAAAAGCATACTCGCTAGAAAATTCAAACTTATTTGACAAAATTGAGATAGCACTAAATTATGAACAGATAAACTTTATTTTACAATGCAATTATAACAATACTAAATAAGGTGAAGAACAAGATATCACACAGGACAGATACGACAAATGTACATAAGAAACGGTTAACTCTCCTGGATGGCGAGTCACTTAAACTTAAATCTTGGCAGCGTATCGTGAAAGATGTCCATCTAGTTTTTTGGTCATTGAGTTATAACAGGAGCAACATCTAGCCATAGGTGCGTGAAGGCCGAGATTCGTTCTGGCTAAAGGTAAACTAAACATTTTATTGATAGGTTGTCTAGGAAGGTTGTAAGGGACTGAAAGTTTCAATTGTTCCACGAGTTCACAACACTGAATTTCACCGTTGACAATTCTGTGCAAAAAAGATAGGTCACGAACAGTACGACGGTTTTACGATATGTTTATTCTTCTTCCTTTGCCTTTTCCCACTTCACTTAGGGTCGGCTCTCCTAATTTTAGTGCGCCATGACATTCTGTCTAGGGGGTCCATAATCGGTCGGATGAATAATTTTACGTTATGTTTATAACGTCCACGCGGGCCCAGTGCGGATTGGACGACTTCACACACAACCTTCGAATCTCTTCGTAGGCGTCCATGAAGGTTCCCTCACGATGTTTTCCTTCACCGTAAGAGCGTCGGATAACGTACATATATTTTCGAAAATTCGAAAACACATTGGTACGTGTCGGGATTTGAACTTCAACCCTCTCGGTAGGAAGGCGACAGTTCACACCATTGAGCCACCGACGCTCGTGATGATGATATGTTTATAACGTAAAATTATTCATTTCAATTTTGACCCTTACGCGTCATAGAATAGCACAAGCACACTACTATGTAGTTATGAATAGTAGTTAGTTTATTATGTATCTCAAATGAACATGCCTGTTTTTGTTGGCCTGTGTATTTAAATGATAAATTATCAAAGGATTAAAAAATAGGGACATTAATTAATCCTTTGTACAAACTTCTAGCTGAAATTGGGGCTAGACTGTGCGAATGTATACAGATATTATTTGTTTAAAAGTAATTTAGAAATATCAAATGAACTGTTTGTTTTGCTGCTCACTAGTATCATTATAATTACTCACCTTTATCAATATCTTTATGCATACTTAATTATGAACTTTACGTAAATTTTAAACTTCTGACATTTGGCGAGTTATTTCAACAATATAATGGATACATTTACCATTTATATGTCAACGTAACAACTTCTCTCACATCTCTTTGATGCGTAAGACATTGTTAAGGTTTGGGTTTAATGTGACTTTATGGCTCGTAAGCATGGCTTGTATTGTGAAATGGTGCAAAAACAACAACAAATGGAAAACAATCCAGAAATTACGTATAAATAAACAATTGGATTACAATTTTTTAGTTGGAAACATTAAAATCTGTATACAAAAAAAAATATGTCAAAATGACATCATACACGGCAGCTGACATTTTGGGGACACAGTAGATTATGTATTCATGACAGTCCACCCGTAATTTTTTATACGTCCATGATTCTGTTTTAAAATTTATGTGTAATGTATCATTATCATCAGCTCATTAAACGTCCCCACCGAGGGGCACGAGCCTACCCGTATAGGGTGTTTAGACCTTAGTCGTCCACGCGGGCCCAGTGCGGATTAGCCGACTTCACGCACAACCTTCGTATATTTTCGTTGGCGTGCACAAGTTTCCTCACCGTTAGACCTTCGGAAAACGTACACATAATTTCGAACATTCGAAAACACATTGGCACGTGTCGGGATTATAATGTATATATATTTTTATTTACGAAAAACTTGCTCTTGTATAGTCTCTGTAATGGAAGCTATCGTCACGCGGCCACCCAATCATCGTCCAAGTCTTTGTACATACAATATATATTTTTTAATAGGTTATCGTAAGGCGGAACTAGTTTTTATAACCGTTTTATATTCCGCGACAATAGAACCGTTTTCAGAACCTTTCCAAAACAGTTTGTCTCGAACTATATTTACGTCCGCGATCTTTATTTGCGTCGCAACTATATTTACGTCCGCGAACTATATTTGCGTCGCAACTAGGTATATTCATATAACTATATTTGCGCCCGATGTCAATAGATAACCCCTTTAGGTGGGGCAATGGCATTGTTCTATACGAATATACCGAATAGATGATGTCGCTAAGAATGTGGATGCTCTTAATATAGCGGCTGGCACGGCAAATATCGGAGAAGAGCGGATCAGAATTTGTGGAATGAGCGCGCGCTTCGTGGCATTCTTATATGAACGCGGGGTGGGGCGCCGAAGGCGTGACGCCATTTTGTTTTGAACTGTCAATTTGAATTTAATCGGACGTCGATTTTTTTTTAAATAAAATATTGGATATGCTTTAAATATAAGTTATGTAAGGCCAAATATATTTTATGGAGTACGTTGTTAGAGTTAAATTATTCATATTTTAACTTTTACACGACTTGAAATAATGCTTATCGTGATTCCTCAAGTCAATGCTGTTAACGGAGACCCTAAAGTCCTTGTTCTTCTTTCCTTCCTCATAGGTTATTTTATCTTTTTCTTGAAAAATGTGCGGTTTAAGTATATGCAAAAATATTCCAAAAAATGCTTAGAGAATGATTCGTTGTAGAGAACTTTCGGTTGAATGTTTAACTAATAAAAAAATACATACATTTTCTGATAATAATAACACACATTATTAGACTTAAAGGCAAAAGATTGTAAGTGTGAAATGTATGTTTATTATTCCAAACTACGGAAAAGTTTTCAATAACATTTGGTATCGAGATACCAGTGGTGTTTAGTGAACAACTGAGTTTGAACTTTTCCCGCGAGATGAGTTGACCTAATGTATGTTTTCGATCGGTCAACTGGTCCCACTCATCTAATTTATGATTCGTACATTCACGAATGAATAAGAGCGTCGGTGGCTCAGTGGTGTGGACTGTCGCCTTCCTACCGGGAGGGCTGAGGTTCAAATCCCGACACGTACCAATGTATTTTCGAGTTTTCGAAAATATATGTACGTTATCCGACGTACTTATTGGTAAAAGTAACATTACATCTAGTTTCGTATTTTTCTTATAAACAATACCAAAACCCATCACATTTCCTTACTCTAAGTGGACACTTACACCGGCCATTAAAGCTGATTCCCTACGTTTTTGAACTGCAAAGCTGGAGCAATATCCAGGTCAAACGGTGTCCGCTCAAACATGCCTATGATGTCACGTGCCGGGAAGAATTCTTTCACGATCGCCGCTCCCGACTTGCGATATTTTAATTCCTAACTACTAAGATATGATATTTTGCTAGTAACCGTGAATGTAAGAAATATAAGTATAATTACTCTTCAACCTATCGCAGTCCACTGCTGGACATAGGTCTCCCCCATTTTGCGCCAGATATCCCGGTCCTCTGCTTTCTCATTGAGCCTCCACCAGCGACCTTTCACAAGTCGTCGGTCCATCCGGCCGAAGGGCGTCTTTCACTACGCTTGCTAAGACGCTGTCTACTCGTTTGCTCCAACGGTCACTGCTGCGACATACGTGACCAGCCCAAGCATAATTTAATGGGACCCAATTCAGCATAGAATAATACGAGCAATTACTATTTAATATTGCAGCGAATTATTTCAAGGAAGCCTCAAATAAATATGATATTTTGACAACAGATAAATGACAATGTCGGTGGCTCATTAGTGTGGACTGTTGCCTTATGGTTTGGAGGGTGTAGGTTCAAATTCCGCCACGTACCAACGTAGTTTCGAAATTATAAATGTACGTTTATCCAACGCTCTCACGGTGAAGGAAGCCGGCGTGAGGAAACCTACGCTCGACTGCAAGGAAATTCAAAGGTTGTGTTGTATGTGAGGTGTCAAGTTTATGTAGACTTCTTAAACATAGCACCTCGTATGTTATCGTTTTACTTTCAACTATTACTATTTGTAATAAACAGCACTCACTAACACAGCATTGGACAAAACATAAACCTTAAAGACACAGAAAACCTCTTTCCGTTGAACTTAAGTTGAATGTCTGAACAGACTCTAAAATTTATCTGAACAGATCCCAGTCGGAGTCACGTCCGCTTCGAGCTAAATTCAGGCACGCTCTTAGGTCGTCGAGCTCAATAAATATGCACGGCGTAGTGAAGCGTATATTTGGCATATAAAATAGCCAAATATAATATAATAATATTATTTGGCTAGTATGAGTACTAGTCGTGGGTCGTTGTCGAATTTTTCGAGAACGAGACATAATCGTTTTTCACGGACGAGGTCGTTTCGCGACACAAATATAGTTCGCGGACGTAAAATCTATCTATCGAGGTTCTTTGTCGGCTCTTCTAGAAGATCATACGTTTACTGAAACGGTGATAGTGATTTAGCAATGTTTTGATTACATGCGATGTCTGCTAATTGTGGGAGTGGCAAGTAGGTCCAGCTCGATTAGAGTGCCTCACAAAAACAACAGCGAGAAACAATGCGATCATCATACGATGGTGGAAAGGAGATCACCGGATAATAGAATCTCGAAACCGACTTAAGAAACGGATAAACATATTTTACATTTAGTCAATAAAATTACTGCACAGGGATCGATCCTGAAACCCTTTTTGTAGTGGTTGACTTGACAACCATAACCCCACTCGGGTAGTATCATGAAATTCAGTCAGTATAGAAGCAAATAGCAATTTGTGTTATTCCAATAACAATTTCAAAGGCCATGTTCAAAGCACCATTAACGGTATTCAGCAGTCTCAATAAAACCCGCACAGAACAAACCCCAACCAACCCAGTCAATCTTCATCCACATAGTTGCAGCAATATTGTTTAATAAATGAAAAAAACGCCGGCGAACAACATTAAATTCACCTCGTATCCAATCTAAACCCATAACAGGATCGCGTATATCTTTCTCAGATCCCCGGAGATATAAAAATTTATACGGGACCAATCTGAAGGTCATAAAGCGAGCTTATGCAGGATATGGGGCGTATAATTTACAGTTTGCGAACCGATAGCATTGTATATAGAGCGGGCATTTGTCGTGCGATTGTTGTCGGCGTTGTGTAGCGGCGATTCAAAATGGCGCCTATAGGCAAGATGGCTTCCGCGTCTGTCAATGTATCAATGAAATTGGCTTAGAACAACGGCTATTTTTGTTTTTTTGTACGTGCATATTATAGAATCTTGCAGCAAATAAATGTCATCAACATCATCATCATTACAGCCTAATTATGTCCACTGCTGAACGAAGGTCTCCCCTAATGATATCCACGCGGACCGATCCCTTGCAGTTGACATCCATCTGCTACCCGCCACCTTAACCAGATCATCCGTCCATCTGGTTAGGGGTCGGCCTACGCTTCGCTTTCCGTTACTTGGACGCCACTCGAGAACCTTTCCGCCCCATCGGCCATCGGTTCTACGCTCTATGTGCCCTGCCCACTGCCACTTCAACTTGCTAATCCTCTGGGCTATGTCGGTCACCCTAGTTCTCCTACGGATATCCTCGTTTCGGATTTTATCGCGTAGGGAGACACCTAACATAGCCCTCTCCATAGCACGCTGAGCAAACTCTATTCAAGAGGCCCTTAGTGAGCGACCGCGTTTCGCTTCCGTATGTCATAACTGGCAACACACACTGGTCAAAGACCTTCGTCTTGAGACACTGAGGTATTTTGGACGAAAAGATCTGCCTTAACTTCCCGAACGCTGCCCATCCAATTAAGATGGGCAAATAAATGTGCCATTTTTTAATTCACTTTAAAACAGACCACCAAATTCGCCACTATTAGATACGATTTACCGTTTTTACATTGAATAGGCCAGCGTTTGACTTGTCCGATGTTAAACGTCGAAGGTGTCTAGTATGAAGCACGTTGACCTGGAAAAATCCTATTTACTCTCGACTTGAACACACCCATACGATATACTTCGGGAAACACATACTTACCTAAGTTGGCAATGAATTAAACAGTTTCGCAGTGCAAATATTCAACGTGTCAAATCACTTGATTGTTTAAAACTAAATCGATCATTGCTATCAGTATCTTACATACACCAATCTAATTTTACATTCGCGTACATAAGCGAGACAAGTACCCATATTACCTTAAAAGTTTTTGAAGACCCGTGTAGTGTAATGTTCTAAGACGTCGGATTCAATCCCCGGGCAGTACAAACATTTGTTTGCATGAACATGTATGTTTGTATTGGTCTGGGTGTTTCTATGTATAATATGTATGTATTTACAATAAAGGCATAAAAAATATTTATCCGTTGTTAAGAACCCATATAACAAGCTAATGCTTAGTTAAGGGCTATGTGAATGTCAGTGGATATATTTATATTTATTATGAAATTAATACCACCTTCATTTAATTTTACGAAACACATTGTCAAAATAAACCTTGTTAAAGTAGCTCGGTTGGAACGAACGTGATTCTGCATTTAACGTATTATTAACTACATGCATCATTAATTTGTATTTGGTGCATACAACAGTTTAACTCGACATTATTGAAATGAAACACAAATACAGTCCTCTGGATTGTTTGAATATTATCAAAATCACATTAGAGCGATGATTGTTGTACATTTTGTTTATAGCTATGCTAAGCGGGACAGCCTGTGCCCAGCAGTGGGCCGTTATAATGAATAATAAAAGAATGAAAGCGTTAACGATTTTTCAATTACAAATTCCTAACTAGAGTTCCCCAAGGTCAAAAGTATCTGTAAATTATTTATTTGAATAAATATAATTTGAGTTTGAGTTTTTATTTAAAGTAATACATTTGAGTCCAAAGCGTAGCTAGCCACGGAGAAAGCGTTGCTAATTTGATGATTTCGGGTACATCATACTAGAAAAATGTTCTTGAAACTAGTATACTAGTTTAAAGAACACATTTCTGTTATCATATATCTCATTATAATTGGACATAGTTTGATAAGGAAATTTTAATGTCTTTATTTTTTTTATCATCAAATTAACATCGTTTTTCTCAGCGTCTCGCGATGGCAAATACATTTGAGTTATAGAAGCTCAAAATCTTAGATACGGTGACAGCGTTGGCGTACAAAAAAAAACGAAATCTTCCCACTAAACTTTGTCCAATTGGCGAGGTAAATAGTATATATAGGTATATGTTGATTCCATCCCCCCTACCCCCTATTGTCGCTGGCGAGTGTCCCGCGGAGATATGCCGCGCGAGCGGGTCGCGACAATGTCCCTGTGTATTTATGTTGCGAATAATAACCCTTGTAACCTATAAGGCCTGTCCACTAGAGCGGAGCGTCGTAACGGAGCACTGAGCGAGGTCATATCCACCAATAGAAATGCACGAAAAATCCTCTTTAAAGATAGAAGATAGAAAAACGTTTATTGGCTTAAGCAACACAAAAATATATATCGAGAAACAATAAAAAACAGGCATAATAAAGAAAACGATAAAACAATAATGGAAAACACAAGGGAAAAAAACAGGTACATTTATAATTAATCTAAGAACTTACGAGCTAGTGTTGATAGCCAAATAGGTCCCACCTCAGCATAAGCTTAGACGGCATAATATCCGTCGAAGCGCTGGTTTTACGGAGGGACCCTTGGGTCTTTAAAAAAAACTTTAAAGTGTTTTTTATAATCAAAATGCACGAAAAATCCGCGTTAATGTTTTCTTTGTTACTAACACGTTCACAGACAGTACACGCCTATAGGCGTCATGATAATAAAACATCAATTGTATCTCGTATACCCCGAATGTGTTAATTGAATGAGACGGTCAGGTCGCTCACCTTGTGGTCTCATCCCGAAACACAGAAGTACAAAACACTTCACGATATCTGGCACTGCGGTGATGTGGTGATATATGGTGGCTGGTCTAGAGTTTTTTTTGCTAGATGGTGATGTATTAATATGGATGGATATTTATTATTGTCTATGGCGTTACGAATTATGACGTCACGGCTTATGGTTCTCAAGGGACACACTTTTCATATTTTTTTGTCATTTGGAAAACTTGAAGATTTCTCAGTTATGTGGATCATTGTTACGATAGTCTAAGGTCTTCATCACCATTGTCATCATCTCGTTATACGTTCCCACCGAGGGGCACGAGCCTACTCGTATAAGGTGTATAGCGATGGTTTTCTTTCGCCGTAAGAGCGTCGGGTAAACGTACATATATTTCAATAATTCGAAAATACATTGGTGCCTTAAAGTTTGAGGTGTTAAGCTGTAATCAATTTCATCATAATCGTCTCTCATTTTTTTCAATTCATTGATTTAATCTAAATTAACAATAAGCGCTTGTGATATTTTTGAAGTCTAAATCCCAACTCGACGATAACTGCAAACCTCCCAGTCCCCTTCCCAGCCGCGATCACCAGGCAATCATAATCAATGAGGGCACTTAGACCCGCATTGCCTTATAATTTGACGCGTTTCCGGTCCGCCCGCAAGATGGCGTCGGTAATTTCCGGTTGGCACGACGCGTGCGCTTGACGGGACTCTTTGATATGAGGCCTCTTTTTGTTTATTGTGTGTGATGTGTTGAGAGTGTTTTGTCTATGGTAATTCGGGTAAAGGGAATCAAAGATATTTTTTTTTATATTTGCCGTTAATTGTTTTTTCATTTTAGCGTGCTTAAGCAATCTGTAGCTTCAGCTAGCATGGTGACAGCGTTGTTGGCAGCTATCACTGAATTCTGCTGTAAACAGAGTATAGGTTGTAACTCAAAATATTTGTATTCTAATACATTGTTTTCTTTCAATACAGTCAAGTTTCCAAGTTCAATTTATATTTTGCTTTGGTGATTTTCCCATCTTCGTGAAAGCTTATTTTAGTTCACTGTTGAGTAGGACTCTCCAAGTTGTACCAGATATCCCAGTTTTCTTCCAATCTCATCCTACCTACTATCCAAACAGTGACAATTCACGAGTCGCCGGTTAATCAACCGAAAATTCCACTACGAAACTCCTCAAATCAACTCCTTCTACAGACATCGATTCAATTACAAAAACATTAAACTTATTATCAACTTTACAAACCGGCGCTTGGATTGTTAATTGCAACGAAGAGATGTAACTTAATTGAATAAAAACGAAATGAATGATATCAAAGGCAAGAATAATTTCTTTAATGCAAACCAGATCAAATCTGAATGAGGCACCGAGGGCTGTCATTGTTTACATGGACTCGAGGAGTCGTACTGGTTAAAAGGGCCGTTTAGACGGGCAAGTCGAAAAGACACTAACTACATGGTAGACTCGATACTGAGTCCTCAAGGTGGGTGTCACCGCAGTGTCAGATATCGTCCCGTGAAACATTAGTGTTGTGCACTTATGTGTTTCGGGATGAGAGCACTGTAGCTGGTGAAAATACCGGGTATAAGAGACCTAACATCTGTCATCTCGGGTGCCGGGCACAGTGCGGCATTGATGGAGAATAATAACTGTCTGTCAGTTGTTGGTCTTTTTCAATGCCGCTCTGTAATGGTCAGGCGTATCACTTACCATCGGGTGAGCGTCTTGACCGTCCTGTACACTCAAAATTAAAAAAACCAAAAAGTTAAATAAAAGATAAAGATTTTTTTTGTTTCTGTTTCAGAGTAGAAGTTTGAAATTATCTATATCAATGATATTCTGTAAGTGTATATAAAGGTAGATACGCCACCCGTGCCTCAAAAACGAACCACCGAAGAGAGTACAATTTGTACTCTTTTGTTTAGGTAAATGTACGCTCATTCGAAATATGTGTATGTGTGCTGTCGATGCATTTGGAACGCGCTTTTGATTGTTTTGTGAGCATATCACAAATCTATACTTTTTTACATCATTGATCTATATGTATCGAAGTCGAGTGCAGACTCCGTTGCAAACGCGGCACAAACTCTGAGCCTTCAGCTAACAGGGTTATCCAGGAGAGCATCGCCAATCTTGAAGCTGGTAATCCGGTTTGGTGCGCGCCCATTGTGCCGGTTGGTAAATTCATCGGGTTATACCCTCCCCTCGCGAGGCCCGTTTTAAAATTAATCATGTCAATTCAAAGTAACCTATTTGATCATCTGTTTGGAATTTAAAACAAAAGATAACGAGAAAAAAACTTATTTACAATTGAGTCATTACAGGACACTTTTGAATATATACATTTTTGTTGTTACGTTAATAAATTATGTTGTTAACTTATAAAACTGTCAATTAGTATTGGAATATTATTAAACGACCTTAATTATTACCCTTAATCAATAAACTGTAAACTTTCTTTAAACGTAAATAAATATTTTCTTTAATTTGTTCTTTTTTAATTCAAATATGTTTAATACAATGTACAATACTTACCATGTTATATGAAGAGCGGGACTGCCTGATACAAGTGTATGCGTATACTTAATAGGCGGTCTCAATCACTAACAGCAAAATTAATCATTGTGAATTTAAATAAACATTTTTTCATTTTCGCTGGTGGAGGACCGGGCTATCTGGTTCAAAATGGGGGACCTATGTCCAGCAGTGGACGGCGATAGGTTGAATAGAGATGGGTATCAAACAACGGATAGACAAATTTAAGGTTTTTTGTAATAACATATATACTAAACATAGGAAACGCCTAAACCAATACAAACAGGCATGTTCATGCACACAAATCTTTGTACTAACCGGGGAACGAACCCGGAACCCTTGGTGTAGTAGCCGACGTCTCAACCATTACACCATAGGTCGCCAAAAATGTGTATTGATTCAATCTACATGATCAACTTGTAGCGTTATGTTCAGCAGAATGTTGTCAAGGCTATCGCTGGCTGGACGATTAATTATGAAGTTGATTAATCAACTTAACATGGGTTGATGTGCACCCGTGACGTGTCCGGAGAGTTGGCGAGGAGCGGCGCGCGTGTTTCTCTTGGAAGAGGCTAATCACAGTTTGATTGTAAATGTATTTAATATGAGACGTGGTGGAGGCTGTGCTGCGTGACTCGGGGTTGAAAACTGGTATTTTTATTGTATTTTTGAATATTTTTTGACGTTCATAAGAGCGTCGGTGGCTCAATGGTGTGGACTGTCGCCTTCCTACCGGGAGGGCTGAGGTTCAAATCCCACCACGTACCAATGTGATTTGAAATTTTCGAAGTTATATGTACATTATCCGACGCTCTTACGGTAAAGGAAAACATCGTGCGGAAATCTGCGCACGCCTGTGCAGAGATTCAAAGGTTGTGCGTGAACTCGGCTAATCCGCACTGGGTCGCTGTGGACGACTAAGGTTTATACACCCTATACGGGTGGGCTCGTGCCTGTCATATAATGAGCTGACAGTGGTGATGGATTAATGGTCATTAAAATAACTCATAAAAAATAATCGTGTCTCTTTCTCTTCTTTCTTCAACCTATTCAGTCTCCCATTTTGCGTCAGAAAACCCAGCGCTACGCTTTTCTCATCCAGCCTCCACAAGCGATCTCATTATAATGATATTATGAAAGAATAAAATGAGTTCTGCCTTAAAAATACACCCGATCACAGAGTGAAAATCTTTTACTTTAAGTGAAATATCACTTAAAGCTAGCTCACTTGGAACAAAGCATAATATATGCCTTCCACTGCCATCAAATATAGTACTCTCACACATGGCAAAGTCATTGCAATGAAATTACAGTAGTTAGGAGTCCATTTGCGATCACGCGTCGTGTCTTTCCTACTGCGATGCATTATGCTCGCTGTTTGTGGTCCAATTGACAAGAGTAAGTAATGCGAATTTTTGGGTGTTAACCAATGATCTAAAAAGTATAGATTCGTGATATGCTCACAGAACCGAAAAATGTTCCGAATGGCAGCGAACAGCACATACACATTTCGAATGAGCGTACATTAACCTAAACAAAGAGCATACAACTGTATTTTCTTTGGCGGTTCGTGTTTGAGGCACGGGTGGCGTATCTACCTTTATATATATATATAATATAATATATATAATATATATTATTTATAAAGTGTGCTTACAGCTAAACATAATAAACGTTTGTATTTACATTTTATGAATAAGGTTCAATATGCAAGCCTTTTACATGCACAACACACATTGTTGTAGTTAGAGGCATTTAAACAGAAGTAAAATATAATAAAAACATTGAATTGAACATACGAGTATGCAAAAAAAGTTACAATAATGATTATGAGTGAAGACTATCGAGCAAGTTTCAGCATTTTGTGCTAAAAATATTGAGTTTTTGTGTAAATAGTCAAGGTCAGATGATTTTTCATTAAGGGTGTTATAAGAATTACATATTCTTGCGAAGGGGTAATGTAAACCGAGGTTCGTTTTAAAACGAGGTTAAACAAATAGAATATCATTGGTGTTAACGACTACCATGCTAAGATTGTAGCTTATTTGTTTTATTATTATATATTTTATTTTTTTACATCGGTTCACTAGTGCCATTGATGGTACAAAATACACAATGTTTTATAATTTGTACCATCAATGGTACTAGTCAATGGTACAAATGACACTAGACCATACCAGCAGTTGAATACCAGCACTGTTGGGGGCTTGTAGCTCGCTTGTGGCACAAGCTGAGGTCGCGACCTATTAACCACCACCACCACCATAATAGAGCGCGATCAACTGTTGCCCTCCTACCGGGAAGGCTGAGGTTCAAATCCCGCCACGTAACAATGTGCTTTCGAATTTTCGAAATTATATGTAAGTTACCCGACGCTCTTACGGTGAAGTAAAACATCGTGAGGAAACCTTCATGCACGCCTGTGAAGAGATTCGAAGGTTGTGTGTGAAGTCGTTCAATCCGCACTGGGCCCGCGTGGACGACTAAGGCCTAATCACCATCCCCGGGTAGGCTCGTGCCCTCGGTGGGGACGTTTAATGAGCTGATGATGATGATATGTACGTTACCCGACGCTCTTACGGTGAAGAACAACATCGTGAGTAAACCTGCGAACGCCTACGAAGAGATGCCAAGGTTGTGCGTTAAGTCGTCCAACCTTCACTGAGCCCGCGTGGAGAACTAAGGCCTAATTGCCCTTTACGAGTAGGCTTGTGCCCCTCGGCAAGTCAAAGTCAAAGTCAAAAACATTTATTTCAATTTAGGCTTACAAAAAGTTATGACGTCAAAAGTATACAAAATATAACAAAAACGATTAAATACTAACTAAAATATGAGTTTTGATGCTTTGAAAAAAAAGCGCTTCTTTTTCTTTTTTTTTTTTTTTTTTTTAGTTTATTTATTGGACCACAAACAAGTTTGCAATACAGTTGCGATATCACTTAATTACAAACTCAGCATCGTTGGACACATATAAAGTACAAGGATATGGAAAATTGTGTGATTCTAAGTTTTGAGTGTACACAATAGTAAAAGGAAAATAATAACCATTTAAATGATAAAATAACAATATAATGCACTGTATGGAGGAGGGTGCGTGTGCGCATTCATGGATGTACTAGTAGGTATAAATATTAGAAAGTAATATATGTACATATAGACATATAATAAAAAATTCATAAATATTCATATATATAAATATATAAATAAAAATGTGTGTGATAAATGCAAATATAATTCATAATAATAAATACTCAAAAGTAGTTTATTTTCGTTTTATTTCATTACTATAGATTTAAGAATACTGATAACATGTCTCTTGTAGGAACCAGCGCTACATGCAAACATATCTAAGCTATTAAATGTCTTATTGTACTTATCGAGAATACGATATAAAGGTGAACGCAGTCCAGCGTTGGTTCTTGTCCTAGTAGTGACAAACAATGGATTTTGACGCGTTGCACGCACTCGAACTCGCAACGGGACGGAGTAACAAATATTATTAATAATGTCTATACAGTCGTATTTGTTGTTACACAGGTCATAAAGAAGCATAGCCTCTAATTGAAGACGACGTGATTTTAAGTCGAGGAGTTTATATTTTTTTAGTAATTGTAAATATGGAAGGCGTTTTTGGAGACATCTGTATGACATGCGACGTAAATATTTTTTTTGAACCATCTCAAGACGTTTGTGATATTTATCATAGTAGGGATCCCATATCGGTACCGCGTACTCAAGTGCGGTCTTACCAATGAAGTGAACAGATAAATAAAAGTAGTATGATTTTTAAATGCAGAAGATGATCGCATGACAAGGTTGAACATTCTATAAGCTTTACTGATTATATTTTCAATATGTAAATCAAGATGAAGCTTACTATCGAGTGTTACACCCAGGTCTTTAATGTAGTTTACTTTGTCTAAGTTAATACCACAAAGGGAGTATGTGAAGTTACTAATGTTTTTTTTTTTGGTAAATGTAATACTTTTACATTTATTAATACTAAGTTGCAATTTGTTGTCGTGGCAGTAATTGGTAAACCTATTAAGGTCTTCTTGTAACAGAATGTGGTCGTTATCATTATTTATGGTGTGATAAACTTTTAAATCGTCTGCGTATAGGAGAAACTTACTAGTTTTAAAAACTTCATCAATATCATTAATAAACACGACGAATAGCAGCGGGCCCAATATAGACCCTTGTGGTACACCTGAAGTGACATTTACAACCCGTGAATCACAGCCTCCGACTACAACTTTTTGAGTTCTGTTGGTAATATATGATTTAAACCATCTCCATAAGTTTCCTCTTATGCCATTGTACGCAATTTTTTCGAGTAAAATCCTATGATCCACGCGATCGAATGCTTTTCGGAAATCAGTATAAATGCTGTCTGTTTGTTCATTATTATCAAGTCCATTAAAAAAATCGTTAGTGTATACAAGCAAATTAGTAATAGTTGAACTCTTTTTAACGAAGCCATGTTGTTGTTTTATGATTTTGTTATGGAGATGGGGATAAATAAAGTTGTGAACAAGTCTCTCAAATACTTTGGAGATAATAGGAAGATTTGAAATCGGACGGAAATAGTTCTTCAGTGGTTTTCAAGGACGTTTAATGAACTGATAATGATGACCACCATAATATTATGTAATTTTTTTGTAGTATTCTGTTTATATATAGCTGTGTATAATTATGTAGTTACTAAATGATTTCTTTCTTTCTTTCTAGATGCTCTCATTAATAACATTTACTCTCAAAGTTCGCAATCTCTCATCGGTTGTTGTGGTACCCAAAACCCGAGACGGGAGCTCTTCGCAACGCAATAAGTCAGAATTTTCCTAATAATAGTAGTAGAATAGCGGGAGAGCGGCGTCTCGGGAGACGATCCCACGCCATTGGAGCTACGGGGATTTGCGTTGTTCCTTTTTAGGACGATTTTAGCATAGGGTTAACATTTTCAATTGTTTATGTACATATTTTTATATATTATTTGGAAAGAGGTTTAATGTGTTTGCCATATAGTATTATCTAATTTCACAAATGACCGCTTTCATTAAAACTTAATATCTTCGTCCTCAGTGTACCTTTATTAATAAAAAATGCATGTGTATTTCAATTGGTTTTTATATTTATGAGAAAATAAATTGTGTATCGAAATTTAGAAATAGTCAAATAAAAACGTGCGTTTTTTCTTATACAACCCATTGGCTTAAAGCTCGCGATTTGTGAACATGTTTTTATATTGGTCTGTATGGGTGTTTCTATTATATGTATGTACTAGCTTTTGCCCGCGGCTTCGCTCGCATTAAATTCGGGATAACACGGTACTTGCATTTATCACTATACATACGATTTCCCCTCCCTCCAACTTTGAAGGTTTCGGGGTCAATTTCAGAATTTTTTTTAGCAAAAAATATGTTATAGTGAGCTAACCTTAAAAGATAGACATATGCTATCGCGGACTTTTTTGTAGACCATTAAAAGTAGAACAATACTCTCATACATGACTTTTGTGTAACTTTAACCGTTTACGCAGCGTACGCAGCGGAAGCTCCAAGTATGAAAAAATATTACTCGTAGCGTGATGATATATAGCCTACAGCCTTCCTCGATAAATGAGCTATCTAACACTGAAAGAATTTTTCAAATCGAACCAGTAGTTCCTGAGATTAGCGCGTTCAAACAAACAAACAAACTCTTCAGCTTTATATATTAGTATAGATTTACAAAAAAAGTATATTAGTTTGATTATCCGTTGCTTAAATTGAAGCTAGATGGCGCTGAATGTCTCTGGATATTTATTTAATCTGACATCACCTATATAGTAAAAACAGAAAAGTATTGCCACGCTAATCATATTATTTGGCAATTATGATATACTTAACTAACGTAAGCATGCGATACGACCATTAGACGGAAACAAACTCGCATTTGTAACATAAGTTGTAATAACTTTTAAACGGTTTGTGTTTTATCGATTTTGATGGCTAAACAATAAAATACTAATACGGATACTAATCTAATGAACTTTCCTGTTTTAACATAATGGGCTTAAACGGCTTAAACATCTAATTATTTCTTTGTTATTGACTCGATTACTTGGTGAACCTGCGCACGCCTACGAAGAAATTCAAGGGTTGTGCGTGAAGTCGATCAACCCGCACTTGGCCCGCGTGGACCACTACGGCCTAATCACCCTATACGGGTAGGCTCGTGCCCCTCGGTGGGGACGTTTTATGAGCTGATGATGATAATGATGATGAGAAACTAGGTGAGAGACTCGGTACTGAGTCGTCTAAGTAGGTACCACCGCAGTGCCAGATATCGTCCCGTGAAACAGGAGTGGTAAGCACTTTTATGTTTCGGGATGAGGGCATTGTAGCTAGTGAAAATACCGGTTATGAGAGACCTAACATCTGTTGTCTCGGGTGACGGGCGCAGTGCGGCATTGATGGAGAATAATAACTGTCTATCAGTTGTTAGTCTCCTTTAATGCCACTCTGTCATGGTCTGGCGTATCACTTACAATCAGGTGAACGTACAGACCGTCCTGTACACTTATAACATAAAAAAAGATTAGTTTATGACCTGGTTAAGGTGGCGGGTAGCAAATGGATGTCAACTGCTAGGGATCGATCCGCGTGGGAATTACTAGGGGAGGCCTTCGTTCAGCAGTGGACTTTTTTGACTGAAGTGATGACCCGTTAGGGCGACTCGGCTAGAACGATCAGTTTAAGATCTTGCACGTTAAGCCAATGTCGCAGTAGTATCTCATCGGATGGGTAACCGAGCAAATAACTCCGAGTCTGTCCGTGCTTGGGAAGGCACCATAAGGTATATTAGGCTGTACGTTGTTATCTCGTGTAATTGGAGTGTATTACACTTCTATGTTTCAGGGAGGGCACTGCAGCTAGTAAAATTATCGGTATAAGAGACTTAAGATCAGTTTGACGGGCACATGAAAGAGAATGAAAAATAATAACTTTGTATCAGTTATTAGTCTCCTTCAAAGTGCGCTCTGTTATGGTCAGGCGTATCATTTACCATAAGGTTAGCGTCTGACCGGCCTGTACACTTTGTAATATAAAAAAAATCGTGTCATAAATACGTGCCGGGCAGTGTTGGCGGAATAATTACAAGCTACATTTTGGTTTCCATCAACACTGCACCTGCCACGGGCAGGCGTGTCACTTACACAGCTTAATTGTCGTCCCAAAGTGAACAACTTTACATCATAAAGAAAATGTATATAGCAACATTTTTTTTTGACGACCTATTTGGTGTTGCGGTTGAGAGGTCGGCTGCAACACCAAGGGTGGTTCCGGGCAGTACAAACATTTGTGCATGAACATGTCTGTTTGTAATGGTCTGGTGTTTTCTATGTATAATATGTATGTATTTACAAAAAATGTATATAAGTATATTTATTCGTTGTTTAGTACCCATAATACAGGCTTCACGCTTAACTTGGGGCTAGATGGCGCGGTGTGAATGTCAGTGGATATTTATTTATTTATTTTACAGCTACTTTGTATCTGAGCTACCGAAACTACCGAGTCGGTAATATCTTTGAACAAAAGACCAAGGGTTACCAAGGGTTGTATGTGCCCATACATATTAATTCGACACACGAGGGCGCCGCTCGCTCATACATATGTATGGCTGTTATTTACTATGCAGCGTATTCTATTTACAGAAGGAAAATGGAAAAATCCGGGCGCGTTCTCTTGTAATTGTAATTACACTGAATCTATGGGGGTTAAGTTTGTGTTAATTTTATTGTCAGCACTATTAACTCAGAGTGTGGCGTCAATACGATAGTAGAATACTTAATTGTGGAATAGAATACAAAAGCGTTCATCTATTTAAACTGTCGCAGTCCACTGCTGGACATAGGTCTCCCCCATTTTGCGCCAGATATCCCAGTCCTCCGCTTTTCTCATCCAGCCTCCACCAGTGACCTTTCGCAAGTCATCGGTCCCTCGGGCCGGAGGGCGTCCTACGCTACGCTTGCCCAGACGCGGTCTCCACTCCAGAACTCGTCTGCTCCAACCACAGACATCAGAATATACATTAGACTGGACAAGCCGCCAAGTTTATAGGCAGTCCCAGTGTCGCAATTTCTTTTCGGTTCTTACCTGTGAAAGTTATTATATTTCTTGGTAAATTTACTGATTCATTGCGATGATGGCATGTTGCAATTGCACAGGATGGCGGTCTCCACTCCAGAACTCGCTTGCTCCAACGGTCATCGGTTCTGCGACATAGGTGACCAGCCCCCACTGCCACTTCAAAAACGTTTATTTGGTATCAAAATACAAACGAAACTTGGGTCCGTATTCTAGAACGTGACTCAAACTTTCTCAATAGAACTTTACTAAAACATGGTTTAGAGGGATAGCGCAATATATGATAAACAGCGACATACTTTTCTAGAATAGAATAGAAGTAAATAGAATAAGACCTAACTAAAAAATAATTAGTCGTACGATAAATTTTCCATCTGACTTTGAACTTGTGAACCAATCCTTCAGTCAGTGACCATCTCTCAGCTGCGTATGTAAGTTTGTCGATGTATAATTTGTTGGTATTTTCTTTCTTTCTTAAATCTATATTTTTTTATTCATTTATTCACATATAAAACAGATTAAAATCAACAAGAATATTATTTTATCATGCAATGTACATAACGGGATTGCAATCCAAAATTATGTATGCCTAAGGGATTAAAAGTTAATGTATACACACAAAGAGCGCTACAATTTGGTGCTGCGGTTGAGAGGTCGACTGCACCACGAAGGGTCCCGGGTTCGATCCCCGGGCTCTGTCACGAACATGTCTGTTTGTAATGGTCTGGGTGTTTTCTATGTATAATATGTATGTATTTACAAAAAAAAGTATATAAGTATGTTTATCCGTTGTTTAGTACCCATACAACAGGCTTCACACTTAACTTGGGGCTAGATGGCGCTGTGTGAATGTCAGTGGATATTTATTCATATTTAATTATTAATGACCGATTTTGACCTCTAAATGTCCCTTCTGAAGAGACTGAGGTATTTTTTTCGGTCACCGCAACTACATTTAGCACATTATGACTACGCTACAATAGTAAATATAAAAACCCTTTACAGCATATAATAAACATCACTTGCACTTCATCTTACTCATTTTTACACCCAAATACAACCAACATTATGCACAGTTCGAATTCAACCATATTGCTAGATATATAAGGTCTAATACTGAATCAGGGACTTCGGTATCGTCCGGTAATATAAATTATTAGGTAGGAAAGTCATTAAGATGAATGGCGGCAGATCAATCTTTAGTAAGGGCTACCCTTTTAGTAGAAGACATATCTAAATACAAATAAAAGGGATACGAATGGCTCTTTGTTGTATACGAATAAACGAATATATGCCCTAAGGGCTAGTTAGACATAGGTAACGGTTTAATGTATAAGAGCCAATGAGGTTACAAATAAATGAATATCCACTGACATTCACACAGCGCCATCTAGCCCCGAGTTAAGAGTAAAGCCTCTAGTATAGGTACTAAACAACAGATAAACATACTTATGTACTTTTTTAGTCAATACATACATAGTGTACATAGAAATATAGAAAACTATGATTACATATAATTCCTCCCTGATGAAATCATCGTGTTAAAAGTATGGAAACTTTAAATATCTCCCAAATAATAAGTGAAAATCAAAATTTTCGTCACTTATTACCACCCGGTAATGTGCAACCGGTCCGCCCGGGGCAACTTAATAATGGAGACCGCGGCGGAAATTGTCGCGCGGCCATCTTGCGATAGACCGGAAACACCGCCATTTTGTCCACATTTGATTTCACAATTTTACAGAATGCCCCAAAGATCGGCGGCGGTCACTTAATAGTTTTTTTTTAATTTTAATATAATAATTCCAAAGAGAACGTCGGGGGCTCGTAGCTCGTGTTGCCTTGCGATCTGGGTGCAGATTCAAATCCCGCCACATGCCAAAGTATTTTCAATTTTATATGCGTTAATTCCATGCTCTTACGGTGTAGCAAAAAATCGTGACGTGACATCGGGCCCACGTGGACTACTAAGGCCTATACACCCTTTACGGGTAGGCTCGTCTCGGTGGGGACGTTTAGTGAGCTGATGATGACCTTGCCGGGATTCGAATCTATGACCTCTGGTTCACGCAGCGGACTGCCGTGCTCACTAGACGATGGTGGCAGTACAGTAATCGATTTATGCATACATATTTACGGGTAAACACAACTTGTATTTATCCCATTCTATTAACCTAACGATCCAAGACAGTTAATGGTGAAACAATGACTGGTTATATTCGTTACATAAGATAATCTATTTCACGCACATAAGGTTCAAGTTTCAATGGACCTGATGATAATTTCATTGGTTAACGATTCCGATGCGATTAGAATGATGACCCGGGAATCTTGTCACGTACTTTAGCAGTGTAAACACTGGACTAATGGTTGAGTTGGTTGAATGGCTGGTTGGTCTTGTATTTGATTCCTCGATTTTTCGAAAATTGGAATCTTAATCGTAAACAATCTAATAAGAGCTTTTAAAGCTCAATGAATAAAAAAATGCTTAGCGTGGGGTTGGATGGCGCTGTGTGATTATCAATGGATATTTATTTACTAATTATCACAGTTGTATGTCGTGGCAGCTTGCAATGGTATCTTCACTAAGCGTGTTCTCTTATTTTTATACTATTTTATCATATGAAATAAAAAGATAGTGTTTAATAATATGCCGTGGAAGAACACGCTGAGATAGGATCTAATTGGACTTCACAACATGAAACCTATTGGCTGTTTTTTTCCTTTTCTTTGTGTTTAATGTATTCTACTTAACTGTATTCTATCGTTTATTTCTAATTGCTGTATATACCTGTTAATCTTTTTTTGTTTATCCTTTTACTATCCTGATGTTCTTGTATATTGTAAATATTTTGCATATGTTGCTTTTGTTTTGTGTTGCGTTTTCCAATGAACGTTTTTCTTTCTTCTTTTAATAAATGTATAACATTTTTTCCTTTATTTTTCGGCGAAAATATACGTTCACGTAATTACCATTCAATTAATAATCATCATCATCAGCTCATTAAACGTCCCCACCGAGGGGCACGAGCCTACCCGTATAGGGTGATTAGGCCTTAGTCGTCCACGCGGGCCCAGTGCGGATTGGACGACTTCACACATAACCTTCGAATCTCTGCAGGCGTGCATGAAGGTTCCTCACGATGTTTTCCTTACCGTACAGATAACGTACATACATTGTTCGAAAATTCGAAAACACATTGGTACGTGGCGGGATTTGAACCTCGGCCCTCCCGGTAGGAAGACGACAGTCCACACCATTGAGCCACTGACGCTCAATGGTGTGGACGAGCAATTAAATAATATTGGAATTCAATTAGTCCATCAACCAACATTTATACAATTCCCAACAAATGTGTGCATTGCCCGGGATCAAACCCGGAGCCCTTGGTGTAGGAACTAGCCAACTTTAACCATTACACCACTTGGGATGTTATAACATAGTTCAGTATATCACTAACATAATTAAACTGTGTTATGAACGGCATGCGCTTCGTCTATTGTATTTAACACAAAGTGCGGGTCTCTATGACCATCTAGACAAAGGGAACTATGAAAGGACATCCCTTCTGCCGCTGACGGGTTAACCCCCGCATCCTTACATCGGTTCGGTGTACCCGAAACACATTTTGGACTTTGACTCGAATGCAGTAAAAGCTATTGCGATCAAATATGAAATACACATGTATTACGTTTTGTTTGAAGGTATAGTAGGATTTGGTTTGCGTATATATCAACTGATTATTTTTTATTCAACTTTTTGTTTATCGTCTATAGGCAGACATTTGACCGCCATCTCACCTGATGGTGAGTGATGATGCGGCCGAGGATGGATCATGCCTGTCTAGAAACAGCCTATTCACTCTTGCCTCGAAGACGGCCAGGTTGTAATGATCGGGGAACACATAAGGAGGCAAAGAGTTCCATTCCTTTGCAGTGCGCATTAGGAACGCATTTTTCTTACAGTTTGATATGTAAGAAAAATAACCGAGTGTAAGAGACCTGACATATCCTGTGTGACGAGTGCAGGACAGTGTTTTTAACTGACGCCCTGGATCTTACCCCCCGCAACGCCCTAAGCCGAGGTTCGAGTTCCACTCTGGGACGTCCTTAGGCTCGTTGTGTGAATTTTAAGACTGAGAGTCATCTTCATTACCAGCTCGCCAATTGCCCAGTGAAACTGTACACCGGGCAATTGGCGAGCTGGTAATAACAAAAAAATGTATAGTTTACCTTTTACTCCGAATTTTACTCCAACCGCGAGGCTCAGCTACTATGTAAAAAAAATCCCACAAAACTCAAGCCAAGTGAAGTATAAAAAACATCAGCAATAAAATCCCTATGTATGAAGTCGGCATACCGTAAAGGATGTCCGCCATCAATATGTCGCTGTTTACAGTTGTTTTGGATAAAGCGCAGACATCAATCAACCGGCCGTCAGGTCCCGAAAAACTGGGGCCAAATGTAATTGGCAATGAATACACGGGATTCGTGTTGAATTTGAACAAATTGAAACCCTTGCACGGTGTTTGTGAGGGAACGCAAAAATAATTTACTTAGTATGAGAAACTCGAGCGAACTTGAGCGTCGGTGGCTCAATGGTGTGGACTGTCGCCCTCCTACCGGGAGGGCTGAGTCAAATCCCGGCACGTACCAATGTGTTCTCGAAATTTCGAAAAATATATATATGTATATCCGACGCTCTTTCGGTAAAGGAAAACATCGTGAGGAAACCTGCGCACGCCTACGAAGAAATTCAAGGGTTGTGCGTGAAGTCGATCAACCCGCACTTGGCCCGCGTGGACCACTACGGCCTAATCACCCCATAGGCTCGTCGGTGGGGAAGTTTTATGAGCTAATGATGATAATGATGATGAGAAACTAGGTGAGAGACTCGGTACTGAGTCGTCTAGGTAGGTACCACCGCAGTGCCAGATATCGTCCCGTGGTTTGGGATTGTTTTGCATTTTTGTGTTTCGGGAGGAAGGCACTGTATACTGTTGACGGGTGTATACAGTGTTGATGGAAATGAATGACTACATACTGTTAGTGGTTTCCTATAACACTGTATTTTGTAGCATGAGAAATCGCTTGATTTTATTTTAATAAATCTTTTTTAAGGACGCCATTTCGTAGTACGAATGAACTATCAGTTTTTTGTTATAATTGGTGTTACTGGTGAACTGATGTTGACGACCCATATGTTATTTTTGAGGTGTTGGGTTCCGGATTCGATCCCCGGGCAGAACACACATTTGTGTGAATGAACATGTCTGTTTGTACACGTATTGGTCTGGGTGTTTCTCATCATCATCATCATTATCATTACAGCCTAATTATGTCCACTGCTGAACGAAGGCCTCCCCTAATGATTTCCACGCGGACCGATCCCTTGCAGTTGACATCCATTGCTACGCACCTTAACCGATCATCCGTTCTCTGGTTAAGGGTCGGCCTACGCTTCGCTTTCCGTTACGTGGACGCCACTCGAGAACCTTTCCGCCATCGGCCATCGGTTCTACGCACTATGTGCCCTGCCCACTGCCACTTCAACTTGCTAATCATCTGGGCTATGTCGGTCACCCTAGTTCTCCTACGGATGTCCTCGTTTCGGATTTTATCGCGTAGGGGACACCTAACATAGCCCTCTCCATAGCACGCTGAGCAACCTCTATTAGAGGCCCTTAGTGAGCGCCACGTTCGCTTCCGTATGTCATAACTGGCAACACACTGGTCAAAGACCTTCATCTTGAGACACTGAGGTATTTTGGACGAAAAGATCTGTCTTAACTTTCCGAACGCTGCCCATCCTAATTGGATTCGACGAGAAACCTCCTTCTCGAAATTGGACCTACCCATTTGGACTACCTGTCCGGTACACATATTCGTCTACAACGTTCGAGGACAGAACTTCCAACTAATATCGGTATAGGTACGACATGGGTATTAGACATGACTTTCGTCTTGTCCATGTTCATTTTAAGACCCACCTGTTGAGAAGCTCTGTCTAGGGTTTCGAGCATAGTGCTTAAATCCTCCATGGATTCTGCCATGACTACTATATCATCGGCAAATCGAAGATGAGTGATGTACACGCCATTTACGTTGATGACAAGTCCTTTCCAATCGAGCAGCTTAAACATATCTTCCAACGCAACTGTAAACAGTTTCGGAGATATAACGTCTCCCTACGTGGGTGTTTCTATGTATAATAAATATGTATGTACAAAAAAGTCTTTAAATATGTGTATTTAAAATACCCATACTTCAAGCTTCACACTTAACTTGGGGCTAGATGACGCTGTATGAAAGTCAGTGGATATATATTTAATTTACGTATGATTGAGATAAATACTCAGAAGATGCAGTCTGAAATTATTTACGGTTGCACAGAGTAAAAGCCAAGAAAGCAAAGTAGTATTTCGTTTAAAAGAATAGTACAGACAGTAAGGCAGGGGCGACTCGGAAACTAAAAGGCAAACGCGGTAGAGAGCGCTCTCATCGAATTAGCGTGCATTCAATCTGTCAGTGCTCCGAGAGACCCACTTCACGGGTCATCTTGGTTTGTGGTCCAAGTTACAAGACGTAGATCTGTTATAAACATTTTTATGACATGAACGAGGCGTTCAGATAGCTCATCTGGTGGTGTTACGCCTATCCATGACAGATATTGAAGGAAATTAGTAAAAGTAGGTAGTTATTATTTTTCATTAACACTGCCTTGCACCTGTCATCCGAGACGACAGATGTTCAGTCTCTCATACCCGGTAATTTTACTAGCTACAGTGCCCGTATCTCAAAACACAAAACTGTAAAATAGTCCTATTTTACGGGGTGTTATCTCGCACTGAGATTGTACCCACCTGGACGACTCAGAGCCGAGTCTATACATAGTAAATGTGCAAGGTATTGAAGAACACCAGCGCAACAAGTAATTAGTATAACCCGCAAACTATCGACATTATCGTCCCTTTAAATCTATGTTTCTAATTTGCGTTCTATAATCTCAACGCTTATTAAAATCATGACAGAAGTAACCAGCTCTTTACTTTTTGTATCATATGACAATGGTCAGCCATAAGAATGAATAAATAAATATCCACTTACATTCACAAAGCGCCATCTAGCCCCAAGTTAAGCGTGAAGCCTGTATTATGCGTACTAAACAACGGATAAACACACTTATTTATATATTTTTTGTAAATACATACATTATACATAGAAAACACCCATACCATTACAAACAGACATGTTTATGCATACAAATGTTTGTACTGCCGGGGGATCGAACCCGGAACCCTTGATGGTGCAGTCGACTCTCAACCGCTACACCAAATGGGTCGTCCTTCGAAAGAAACTTGCAAAATACATTTAACGACAATAACTCCTCACTTGTACCACGCCCTAATATTGTATTTCACTGAGTGCCGGCTAATTTATTGACAGTGGGTCGGCGCCGTTTGAAGGACCAGCGGCGAGGCTCAGGTGTTTACGCTTAGCTGGTGTAACATTATTTAGCGTTTATCTCATTAATACAATAAAACTAGGAAGAAGAGGAAATCGCCTTTAATTTTCTTGGTAATGTAATAATTGCTTGGGCTTACTTCGTTCAAGTCAGTACCACCGCAGTGACAGATATCGTCCCGTGCAACAAGAGTGTTATTCACTTTTTTGTTTTGGGATGAAGGCACTGTAGCTAGTAAAATTATCGGATATAAGAGACCTAATATTTGTTGTCTCGGATCACGGGTGCAGTGCCTCATTGACGGAGAATAATAACTGTGTATCAGTTGTTGGTCTCCTTCAATGCCGCTCTGTCATGGTTAGGCGTGTCACATACCATAAAGTGAGCGAACTGACCTAATAAAAAAACAAGTATAAACTAAACCACTTTAACTGGTAGTAATATACCTAGTGCCTTCTTGGTCTAGTGGGCACTGCGTTCGGCTTGGATCGCTGCAAAACATCTTGAGGAAACCTTCATGCACGCCTGCGAAGAGATTCGAAGGTTGTGTGTGAAGTCGTCCAATCCGCACTGGGCCCGCGTGGACGACTAAGGCCTAATTACCCTATACGGGTAGGCTCGTGCCCCTAGGTGGGGACGTTTAATGAGCTGATGATGATGATCCATCCTCGGCCGCATCATCACTTACCATCAGGTGAGATGGCGGTCAAATGTCTGCCTATAGATGATAAAAAAGACACTTTACAAAATCGTTTAGCACCTCGTGTTACAGTGAGACTTTCTCGGCACATTCGAGCATTCAATATACACAATGTGACACTGTACTTTTTCACCGCTTTCGGGGGAAACTGCAAAAAATACTCTACAAAGTAACCGCAGGCTGTAAACGCGTAATTAGAAAAAAGCAAACACTCGTGATGTTTAGGTTCGGGTGAAGAGGGTCTGAAGGGGGAAAGGGGGGCGCTCTCAGCCGCTATTTTATACGTAAACGATTGTACGTAGGGTTGCCAACTATACAAGTGATTTTCTGATATTTTTGGTAAGTTAATTGTAATGATACATACTAGAAATATGGCAAGTAGAACTGTTCATTTACCAACGAAAAGTAATTCTTATTTATTATTTTATTTTTAAACATACAGCATCAACAATAGTTATTGAAATATAAGTACAAAGGTACTGCTTATTCCAAATGGAATCTCTTCCAGCAGTCCTAGAAAGGGAAAATAAATTACTGAAGCAGGCAGATTAAGCGCGCCATGGCAGGCAGATTATCCATGTATAAGCTTAGTATGCTACGATATCTTGAACAAATATGAATACAATAAAAATACATATTTAATAAACTTCCATCCCCTATACAAGAACTACAAACATACAATAAAAACAGAAATTACAATACACATACAAATCAGAACAATTCCTCATCACTTTTGTTTTGCATCATTTTACTGCGACGGCCATTTTGTTTTTTTTTTCGGTCTTCGTGTTGATGTTACCCAAATGGCTGCCAAATGTCTTTACAATTTGTTGCTTGCCATACAAAAACTGGCCGAATTCGGACACACATTTGTTTTAGCAAGACTCTGTCCGTATTTTTTTATACGTCCATGGCTCCTTATGTAATTTCATTTATAATTTATAGTGAAGCGAATGAAGATTTTCAACAGACTGTAAGTAAATATGATGTGCGAGTAGTTGTAAAAAATATGTACCTATTGTGAATATTAAATGATATTTTATGTTTTATATATATGCGATATGGACCTATGTGGCTTAACGGTTGAGATGTAAAGGGTTCCTGATTCGATCCGCGGGCAGTACAAACATGTGTGTGCAAAAACATGTCTGTTTGTATTGGTCTAGGTTCTTTCTATGTATAATTATTTAAGTATTTATATAAAAATCATATAAGTATGGCTATCCATTGTTTAGAGGCTAAATGTACTCGTACTGTAACACGAGGTTCGAGAATAGATCGTGCTGTGTAAATGTTAGTGGACATTAATTTATTTATTATTATATTCTTTGCAGACCTGAACATACTTTATTTCTTGTTGTTAAAGTTGGCAAGCCAAATTGTAGGGCTGGCACTTACGCAATTTTGGATAAATGGCTTTGTTGCACGGGTCACTGGGCTAATGGGGAATGTGTGAGAGTTTTGCGTTTCCGGATTTTGTAAGTGATTTTATCAATATTTTATTGAAGACTCCTTTCAATGAAATATTGATAAAATAGCGTTTATAGGGTTTTTAGGGAGTGTTGGTTCTTTTTTGTTCTTGTCAGACATGGATGTATAAAAAAATACAGAGAGTCACTAATATATAAAATGTCTGCCGAAAATGACAGCTGCTAACTATGACATTTAATTTAAATTTTTTATCATCATCATCATCAGCTCATTAAACGTCCCACCGAGGGGCACGAACCTACCCGTATAGGGTGATTAGGCCTTAGTCGTCCACGGGCCCAGTGCGGATTGGACGACTTCACACACAACTTCGAATCTCTTCGCAGGCGTGCATGAAGGTTTCCTCACGATGTTTTCCTTCACCGTAAGAGCGTCGGATAACGTACATATATTTTCGAAAATTCGAAAATACATTGGTACGTGTCGGGATTTGAACCTCAGCCTTGCCGGTAGGAAGGCGACAGTCCACAACACTGAGCCACCGACGCTCTTATTTTTTTATATTTTTTGTATATCAATCATAATGTTTTAGACTAGAAATATGTAATCATATTGTTCATTTACCTAGAAAAAGTGAATACTGTTTTATTTCCCTTTCATCACTCCGGTGTTTGCACCTTTTACTATGCAAGCCATGTTCTTCTAATGTTTTACTCGGCTACGACGGCAGATGCGAGCCAAAGCCAATAGTCTTAATTTTCCATACAAATACTGGCGGAATTTTGACACATATGTGTGCTGTCACTGCATTCGAAACACTTTTTTTGATTGTTTTGTGAGCATATCACGAATCCATACTTTTTTACATCATTGGTGTCAATAGTAAATAATCAGACGCCATTCAGCTATATAGTATAAGCAAGGAGCTTGTAAGTCACATAAAATCAAAACTTCAATATTTTTTTTCATTTACGTTAAAAAGTCTACAGGAAGGTCAGGACGTCCACCTGATGGTAAGTGACACGCCTGACCATAACAGAGCAGCATTGATGGAGACAACTTATAGACAGTTGTATAATATTGTTACGAATTGACGTAATTAAAATGTCATTAAATATGGCGGCTAATATGTGACGTCAGTCCACAGACAGTCCATAGAGTATGACATGCGAATTGTCAAATAGCAAAGAGTCTAGTATGTTCTAGATAATTCGCGAACTATGTAGAATGACGTCGACGCTTCGAGCTTGGCGGGCGGACAGGTATATAAGGCGAACCGATGGGTGCGCCGGTAGTCTTGTGTTCTACTCAAGAGCGAAATACCTGCGACTACAAGGAAGAAGCGAGTGATACAGCGATATCTAAGGGATCGTCGAGTGTGATATAAAAGTGTGAAGAGTTAACGAGTGATTATTACGTGTGTGTGCGGAAAGTGTTGTTATAGTGTGCAGTGTTAATTACGGATTTTAGTGTGTGCGTTAATTGATTAATTAGTACGAGTGTAAGTGTAATTTGTGTTGTGTGTAATAATCGTTAATTAATAAAGTGTGTTACCGTGTTATTCTTCGTGTTTGGCAATAATTTATCCGGAACCCCCAGCTCGTAACAATATGTATGTATTTACAAAAAAGTATATAAGTTTGTTTATCAGTTGTTAAGCTGTCGATATTACAGGCAAGCTTAGTTTGGGGCTAGATGGCGCTGTGTGAATATTTGTGGATATTTAATTACACTACATGGGTCGTTATGATTCTCTAAGTCATAGACTAATCTTAGAAGAACGTTTACACTTTAGATAACTGGTTATGAATATTAACACTTACTGTTCTTTTTATCATCCACTTTGTATGTAAATTCAGTTTTGAAAACAAAAAGTGCCCTCGTTAAAGCTAAATACCTTGGCAAATGCCCAACACTACATTTTGGAATTATAAACACAGTACTCGTATACAAGCAAGTGTTGTGACACTTAAATTTTACATTAAAAAAAGTTTTGTTATATTAAAAAAATGTAAATCACGCAAGCACGTTTCGCGGATAGTTGACAGCAAAGCCTATCATCAAAGTCAAAGAAAACCAAAGTCAAATTCCATTCATTTAAAAATTAAAAGCACATCAAGTTCCTTCGTGCTACGAAAAGTTAGTATTGACTTGAATACTGGCTTTTATCTTAAGATGATTGTTACTTAAGCTCACCAATATGTATGTTGAATAGAGACAATATTTCGTTATATGTATTTTTTTATGTTATAAGTGTACAGGACGGTCTGGACGTTCACCTGATCGTAAGTGATACGCCAGACCATGACAGAGCGACATTAAAGGAGACCAACAACTGATAGACAGTTATTATTCTCCGTCAACGCCGCAATGCGCCCGTCACCCGAGACAACAGATGTTAGGTCTCTTATACCCAGTAATTTCACTAGCTACAGTGCCCGCACCCCGAAACACAAAAGTGCATAACACTCCTGTTTCACGGGATGATATCTGCCACTGCGGTGGTACCTACCTAGACGACTCAGTATCGAGTCTACCACCTATATATATATTTGTCAGTAATAAATATAGTGTAGTTAACTGAGTGCAGGATAAAATGACAAGGCCAGTTGCAGTGGAAAGACGCAAGTGTACTTTATAACATCGTTTAGTTACATCAATTTACAAATGACATATTTCGAATGAGCGTATATTTACCTAAACAAAAGAGTACATACTGTACTCTCTTCGGCGGTTCGTTTTTGTTGCACGGATGGCGTATCTACAGAATATCATTGTATTGACACCGACAACCCTGCGGTGTCCATCAAAGGCGGCCGCTAAGTACATCAAATGAATTGTAAATGAAATCAGTGGCGAGTGGCGGCGCTTTATCGTGCCGACGGGGGGCTTTCGTATCTCATCTGTTCGCAATGGGAACTTTAATCCGATGTGGATACTTTTATTTTATTTATAAGTGTGTAAATGTATGTTGAAAGGCGATATTTTGATTCTTTGTTATATGGTAATTGTAAATTACCGGGTATAAGAGACCTAACATATGTTTTCGCTGATGTCAGGCGCAGTGTGACATTGATGGAGAATAATAACTGTCTATCAGTTGTCGTCTCCTTCAATGCCGCTCTGTCATGGTCAGATGTATAACTTACCATCATGTGAGCGTCCACTGTCCTGTACACTTTGTAACATAAAGAAAGATGTACTTAATATAATATTACACACAACGGATATAAAAGGAAAAACATTCATCACTTAGTATTTATGTCGTAGCCACTATCTAAAATGTGCGTATATACCCAAAACTATATAATTACATACTATACAGTCCGTGAGATGGTAACAATCAATATTTATATGAAACTAGAAAATAAACATTTGAATTTACATCTCCAAATCACTAAATAACTTTCTCGTAGCACGCTACCATATATATATAGTTCGTAGTCGACTACGAACTCTAGAGTGCGCTACGAAACTATGGCTAAGAACATTACTCGTAGACGAAATGTAGCTCGCTACGAATTTAATATAAGCGAGTCCGTATTAAGAGCAGGCGTTAATGTTTAATTTATTATATTGGTATTTTGATATGAGTGTGTTAAAGTTTTGTTATTTATAATTTATTCTTAAAAATACATTTGTCATACATGATTTGTTATTTAAGCTCAACATAAAATAAAAAAATACAAAACTATATTTACGATTTATGATATTTGACGACCCAATTGGTGTGATTGGTTGAGATGTCAGCTCTTACACCCAAAGGTTCCGGGTTCGATTCACTGGCAGTGCAAACATTTGTGTGCAGTTTGGTCAAAACCTACTGATTGAGTAACCGGGATCGTATATAATATAAAGAAGCACTTTTGTCGCAAAGGTCACGTTAATTCGACTTTTGAGTTCATGTGTTTTTGATGCATGCAAACAATGCTGGTCCATGGATGTTTGTGGCTGAAAAGAACCTGGTCCTTCAGAATGTTCCATGATCTAGCTCTTGTCATCATCATCATCTAGCCGTGCGTTTCTAAAGTTTAATTCTCAAAACCATAACGTATATATAGGCATGAATAAGACTGCTTTTTATGCTGACTTCACGCTCAACCTATGAATCATTTTGTAGGCGTGCGAAGGTTTTTTAACGATATTTTCCTTCACCGTATTATACCTAAGTGAAAATAAAACATTATTTAATGAGTACATTTTCTTTAATTTCAGGTAATTATTGCGACAAACGCACCCGACTTTTCGTTGAATGTAGGTGATACAAGGTAACTTTACAACATTTTTATTTTACGAGGTGGTTGACTCAACAGGCCAAACCACTGAAGCGCTTTTTTTTTCAAAGCATCAAAACTCATATTTTTAGTTTAGTGTTTTAATCGTTTTTTATTATATTTTTGTATATTTTTTGACGTTTATAAATGCTTTTTGTAAGCCTAATTTGAAATAAATGTTTTTGACTTTGACTTTGACTCGATACTGACTCCACCGCACTGGTACCACCGCAGTACCAGATATCGTCCCGAGAAACAGGAGAAAAATAAATGAAGATGAAGCTTTAGAATTCAGAATGTGTTAACTTCAATTCACATTTCCTTCATGAGGGCAACACGACAAAAAACCTACCACTTTTTTAGTATTACAATCACGCGCCTCAAATCCTATCCTTTCACGGGGTCCGCTTAAATCTTTCCACTACTTTACCATTAAGATAGAGACAGAAATATGCCTGTACCTAAAGGAGTGAGCGAGACAGCTAAACTTTTCGCGATGTCGCCGTTACATGACCAATTTCAGTAGTACACCCCGCGTAAGAGGTTTCGACTTTTATTTTTACGGTAATGCATACTTTGCGCGGCGCGACTTATTGGGCCCGGAGTGAAATCATCTGTTCCATGGTTGTTTTATGAAAAGTATAATTCTTATGGCGGCGTTCCCATTTGAAATGGTACAAGGGAAAGTGGTTTTTGAGTTATATACGGTGTTAATATGAAAATATCGCCATGTTTATACCTTCGTTGTACGTAATAGTTATTTAGTTTTCGCTTCCCTCGCTCAAGAAAAGAAACCAGCGCAATTCTCAGTGCGTCCGCTACGCCTAGCCTGTGCAACTAAGTTAGTTTCTTTATGTTACTAAGTGTACAGGACAGTCAGGACGCTCACCTGATGGCAAGTGATACGCCTGACCATGACAGAGCGGCATTGAAGTAGGTCAACAACTGATAGACAGCTATTATTCTCCATCAATGCCACACTGCGCCCGTCACCCGAGACAACAGATATATTAGGTCTCTTATAGCCGGTAATTTTCTACAGTGCCCTCATCCCGAAATACAAAAGTGCATAGCACTCCTGTTTCACGTCACGATATCTGACACTGCGGCGGTACCTAACTAGACGACTCAGTACCGAGTCTACCACCTAGTCTAAGTACAATGAACTTACAACCTACTACTCCACAAGGATTGACAGAGCGCCAAGAATCGGGGCGAACGTCTTGGTATGCCGTCTGCATAAATATGAGACTGCATTCCTGCCGTTTTCAATATATGTGTATATTAATGCAAATGAATGCATAATCCTTTGAACACCAGGAATGCAGTAGAAAATATATTGTTTCTGACGCCCTTAAGTGTCATTGGCGTCTCCACCGAGGGGTACGAGCCTACCAGTATAGAGTGTATAGGCCTTAGTCGCCCACGCGGGCCCAGTGCGGACTGGACGACTTCACACACAACCTTTGAATCTCTTCGTAGGCGTGCGCAGGTTTCGGAAGAGCGTCGGATAAACGTACATATAATTTCGAAAATTCTAATAGAAAAAAAAATTGTAATTCTAATAGTTATTGGTACGTGGCGGGATTTGAACCTGCGCCCTCTTGGCCGGAAGAAAGCAGTTCACACCAATGAGCCACCGACGCTCTAAGTTTAAAGGGATAATAGCCACCAATCCTAGGATAAATGGTTGGTAACGGCCCAATCTCCTCATAGCCATGCCTCAGAGAAAGGCCTTTGTCATGTAATCGGATGATATAAGGTCGGTCGATGGATGTATAATTGACGTTTAAAGAACTAGCTCATAGGCTTATTGAAGCTGACTGGGCTGTAAACAAATAATACTATGACGATCCATTTGGTGTAATGGTTAAGATATCGGCTACCAAACCAAGGGTTCCGGGTTCAATTCCCGGGCAGTACAAATATTAGTGTGCATGTACACGTCTGTTTGTATTAGTCTAGATGTGTCTATGTATAATTAATATGAATGTATTCACAAAAAATATTATATAATAATGGTAATAATAACTATACATTGTTCATGTATCTTTTATTAAAATTGGGGATTATTCTTGCATGCTTTTGGCCATTGGCATTTGGAACACTTTCTTTGATTGTTTTGTGAGCATATAACGAATCTATACTTACATAATCGCTAGATTGCATCATAGCTAGTAAGTATGTTTATCCGTTGGTGAAAATAAAAAACATATCTTAACTTAGAACACGCATCAAATATAACCAAACAGTGTTAAATATCACCCATAGAAAAACAGTGACATAACAAAAAACGTACACAAACCCCACGCGAAACGCTTTCCACAAAATAAAACGTAAACCTGACATCAAACAAACCGTGTAGACGCCCCCAATACACTGTAAAGGAATGAAAAAATCACTAAACTAAAACTACATCGGTCCGGTATTGTCAAATGCAAGGCATAATAGTAAATTACTTAATGCAACCAACTATAAAAGATTTAAGGCACCCACACACACGACAAGCCCCGCCCACCTACACCGACTTCTATTGTCTTTACACACACATGTGAACATTTATTAAGGCTCAGTTCATTTCTTTAGTTTGATAATAAATATACTTTTTTGATTCGGACTTAGCTAGCTTTTACGTTAGAAATATTTAGATTTTAGAATATTATTTAGAGAGACTATGCAATCTTATGTAAAATGGGGGCTGCTTGTGTTTATCATGTGGTAGACAGTCCCGTGGAGTTTGATTAAACAATATCGTGGAAGCAATTGTGTTCGGATAGAAAATATGTATTAATGTAGCGTGTAATAAATGAAGCTCTTGTGACCTACCAAGATGAACTGAACCAGTGTGTCAAGGAGATTGAGACCATAATTTAGCTTAATATAGTCCCCTGCTGGACTAGGTCTAGCAGTGATTGTATTGATCAACCTTTATAACAACTAATGATACTACTACGATATAATGATAATTATTATGAAAATCAAGGAGAAAGTAACCTTGTAAACTAAGAAAGGTGATTGTCATATTAAAATATGTGACTCAATAGAAGATTACACGTTTATCTCTATAAAATATTAACAAAGAGAATATTCTCTTTATTATTGGTAATTATACCTTGAATGTAAGCCTTACATTTTTTTGGAGGGCTTTGCCTTAATAAATGGTTGAAATAAACCGCCGATTTCTATTGCATTTGACAATTTTTAATATTGAAAACTTGGGAGACCACGCAAATTGGTGTCCCAAAAGAGAAGGGAAATCAGAGCTCGCCAATAATGATAATTACAATCGTTATTAAGCGGACAATTTGATGGGAATCAACTTTTCTATCGCCATTACCGCTCGACAATGCGGGGACAATTTGGTTCGTGCACCCTCTTAAGTGAGGCTCGAGGGGAGCGAGAAGGGTGCAGTTTTCCCCGTGAGTGCGAAAGGGATGGCGCACATCTGGATGCTTAAATACGCGTCACCCTCAGTCGACTGCAGCATTGCCGTCTGTGGCAGCGGTCACGGCGGGTGCTTGCAGCCCGCCATGCCATTGCCCCTCGATCTTTAACTTCTTCTTCCTTTCATATAGCACATAGTTAACGATACGTATCATGTATTTTTTTATATAGACAAAATTTGGTGCTCAATTGTTGATAAATTCAAAGTATTTTTTTATACACGGACATTGTTATGGTTATAGGCTAGGCTAGTTAGTATATCGGTAGAGCTGTGTGAAACAGAGCTGTCATCATGAATTTCCTGGGTAAGTGCGCTTTTATACTTTTCTCCAATATTTCGCAGTACATAATATTCGTAGCACTCGTAGCAGCTACAGGGTGACACGGTGCTATGGGTTCTTAATTTTGAAATGTTTTACCGCGTAGCGATTTGCTACGAACACGTTACGAAATTTCAATGATTACGCTACGAGTTCCATAGACTTTTGCAACCGACCGATGAGTAATTTTATATTGTTCAGTAAAATTTTATTTCAAGTTTACGACGTTGCGTGAGAACTCTACGTGATTTGCTACGAGTATCCGTCGTAGTCGATATGCCCACGTTGTCTTACACAGTTAAAATTGGATTATCATTGACGTTCGTTTCGATTAGCTGTCGGTTTTATGTCTCCCATAATATGATATGAAAAGGAGTTGTATTTTACACTGCGAAGTGTTGAGACAATTTTTAAAATTGTTGTTTTTACACTTTTTCTTTGTCTAATGGTTTGTTCCGTTTTTTACTGTCATAATTATGGTTGAATTGATAAACCAATATGAGCGTTTACGTACGAATTCACAGCTATCCAAAATTAAATTCAGTTTCTCCAATTCCCATATATGAAACTTGCTAACATAATAGAAATATTTATCAATAACATAAGGTTTTATGAGTATTTGTGCGTGAAATCGGCCAATCCGCACTGAACTCGCGTGGATGCCTGTGGTAGGCCCGTGCCCCTCGGTGGGGACGTTAAGGAGCTGATGATGATACATATTCTTTTACATTTATAATGTATATAAAGACAGCTCCTAAAAACTATGTTAAATTGAACTCGTGTCGGCAAGAAGTGCCGGAATCAAATAATCCCGAATAATTGCGGGAACTCGCCCAGCATCGGCGTTTGGGGACCATTAAAAGTTTCCCAGTTCCGCAAATACTTTGAGCTAACTGCAAGCGAAAAGTTTATTTTCATTTACATAATAGATTATATAGATAATGAATACTGAAGGCTCTTTAATTCTCATAAAGATAATAATCCGTAACTTCAAAGCTACAGTGTCCTCTTTCTAAAACACAGGAGTGCATAGCACTCCCATTTTACGGGTAGATATCTGAGCCCTCGGTGGATACCCATATTAATCTCTACACTGATTTGTGTAGCCTTTTATTTGAGTCGGCATTAAATTAGTTTGAAAACTATATAATAAATATCAACATAAAATTACAGAAATCATATCTCTTCAACAAGTTCAATTCAAATATCGGCTCGGAGTTTCATCTCACAAAATTAGGTTATCCGAAACTATTGTGTAGACAAAGCGTGCCCTTTGTCTGTGCTAACTAGGCTTCGGATGACGTCTGGCAGCTGTTCTGGCACCGCGCCAGAGCGGTGCAGCCTTGAATAACTCGGCCGTAGACCTGCTAACCCGATCCCGGAATAAAATTGGCCAGTTGAAATGTTTAATAATAGGGTCATCAATAAAATGACTGGACTGTGCTTGTGAAAAGTGTGCGCAAGCAGATAGGTCTGAATTGAATCAACTGATTGTCTGAAAAGAAAGGGATTCCTTGCGAAGAAGACTGAGTGGTTCCCGTACAATCTTAAGAAGGTAGTCGTTAACGCCGACCTATCCGTATTGAGCCCGCTTGGTAGATTAATCGGAAACTCCGGGAAACTTCGGTATGATGGTCATACAACGATGATGAAAATGAAGTAACCGGTTTACCACACCTTTACACCATCATTTTCTTAGCTCATTATACGATCCCACCTAGGGGCAATAGCCTACCCGTATAGGGTGTATAGGCCGTAGTCGTCCACGCGGACCCGAGTGCAGATTGGCCGACTTCACGCACAACCTTTGAATCTCTTCATAGGTGTGCGCAGGTTTCCTATGCGATTTTTTAAATGTTAAAGTGGACAGGACAGTCAAGATGCTCACCTGATGGTAAACTATACGCCTGACCATGATAGAGCGGCATTGACCGAGATCAACAACTGATAAACAGTAATTATTCTCCGTCAATGCCGCACTGTGCCTGACACCCGAGACAACAATTGACGACCCATTTAGTGTTGCGGTTGAGGGGTCGGCCGCAACACTAAGGGTTCCGGGTTCGATCCCCGGGCAGTACAAACATTGTGTACATAACATGTCTGTTTGTATGGTCTGGTGTTTTCTATGTATAATATATATGTATTTACAAAAAAAAATGTATACATGTATGTTTATCCGTTGTTAGTACCCATAATACAGGCTTTACGCTTAACTTGGGGCTAGATGGCGCTGTGTGATTGTCAGTAGATATAAAAAAAAATAGATATAAAAAACAATGGGTTAGGTCTCTTATACCCGGTAATTTTACTAGCTCCAGTGTACTGTTTTACGGGACGATATCTGGCACTGTGGTGGCACCTACCTAGTCGACTCAGTACCGAGTCTGCCACCTAGTATGCTTTGTACCTACAACCTTTTACCAGTTTGGTAAAAGAATTCAGATTCCAGGGTTCAGGGGTAAAATCCCCTTTCCCCTCGCAGCCCCTCTGCCCCAAGTCAGACCCTCTACAACCTAGTTGGCAACGCGCCAGGATTGTAGCCTTGAACGTCCCGGGCTGTGGCTCCCGATTCATAAAGTTTCATGCCAGAGTTTTTTCGTAATTACGTAATTTAAGAGTGAGTGATCAATGCTCGATACTAGACTTTAACACTCTTTATATATTTAAACAAGTCTCAACCTCATTATTTAACCTATTCTATTTGTTTTAATTTAATTTTTCTTTAGTTTTCTCGTAAAAGTAGTTTTTTACGATTTTGAGTTATTCGCATCAAAGATAATCACTATAATAATTATACTACAATGAAATAGTAGTTTCTGTAAGTCATACATTTTTGAAATTTTCCCTCGTTTTCTCTGATCTATCCTCTTTCCAACAAAAAATAATCACCAAAATCAGTTGATCATATACGAAAAGATATCAGCGAAGAGTCATAAAAGTTTTCCTCGAATTCTCTGACTGCCATTATCAGACCCTGATTTCCTTATCAATAGACCAGCTCTGAAGTATTTTCTTACCAATAAAAAAAATCATCAAAATCGGTTCATTTACAACGAAGATATCCGCGAACAAACATTCTCCATTTATTAAAGTCGGTTAAATAAGAGCATATTTTTAAGATCAGAGCATAATGTAGTAGTAATAACAAACTACTTTTTTAACAACATTCCCACAGTAATTTGTAGTTCGAATGTAGGGATTCTATCTTTTTTGTAAATAAATTAATATTATCTAGCTAGATTTTAGGCTTCTACAGTTCGATTATTTTTTTGCCATCAATACGTGAAACCAACCAATACAAACAGGCATGTTCCAACTACACAAATGTTTGTTGTGCCTGGCGATCAATCCAGAAATCCTTGGTGTAATACTTCAGGGGGGCTACCGCCATCTCTTAAAATTTATTACTACCACAGTATTTTTGTACCAGTAAAGGCGAAGTTATATTATTGTTAAACTTGTTCTATCCCCCAAAGGGATAAAATAGATGATGAAACTTTGTCCAATTTTAAACCGATCGGGTTAATACATTGCATGCATAAAGCTAATATAACGTAGACATTCCCTAAGAAAGGATATTGGTAAAATCCATCCCTAAGTGGATAAGATAGGGGATGAAAAATAATACTTCGTAACGCGAAGGAAGCCGGGGGCAAGAGCTGGTAATTTACACCATTAGTCGTCAATTTGTACCGCATACTGTGTTTCCTTTATGGATGTCGAGATACTTTTAGGGCACCAACCACAGACATCCGAATATACAATTAGACTGGACAAGCCGCTAAGTTTATAGGCAGTCCCAGTGTCGCAATTTCTTTTCGGTTCTTACCTGTGAAAAGTTATTATATTTCTGGTAAATTTACTGATTCATTGCGATGATGGCATGTTACAATTGCACAGGATGGCATTTTGGGAAAAAACGGTAATTTCTTCTAATATTCGTGCGTCTTTACTCGTCTTACAGAGCGTAAACTGGCAGCCAGTGTATGCTCGTTGAGCTTACATTTGTCGCACTTAAAAAGGCGGCTTGTCCCATCTCCTGTATTGGGAAATCTGTGGCACCAACTATATTGGCTAAGTGGTTCTTTATTCAATAAAAGTAAACATACTGTGATAACGATAATCGTGTAAGTAGAATATGCGCAATATTTTTCCTTATTGAATTATTGGTCATTTTCCTTACAACTTCATATTGTTGGTCCATTGTTCCTGATAGTTAACGAACGTCACCCCTCTTTTCTTCTCTTTACAAACAAGCTAGGATAAGACTTTAAGTGACTTCCTAAGCACGTAGTAATTGAGATAATATTTTTCGGTCACTCAATTAGTCGTTTAGGTAGTTACCACCGCAGTGCCAGATATCGTTATGTGAAATGGAAGTGATTTGCACTTCTGTGATTCGGGATGAGGGCACTGTAGCTAGTGAAATTACTGGGTGTATGAGATCTAACATCTGTTGTTGCGGGTGTCGGACGCAGTGCGGCATTGATGGAGATAATGTCTATCAGTTGTTGGTCTCCTTTAATGCCGCCCTGCTATGGTCAAGCGTGTCACTTACCACCGGGCTGGAATCCCGACTGTTCTCTCACTAAAAAAAAAACAAAGAATTACCCGTTGGCATTTTTCGTTTAGATTCTACGTTCATGAGGTTGTCTGGATGATCGCTGCATGATTTATATATTTTTTATGTGTACAATAAAATTGTCTATTGAAATACCCTGCGATGTGAAATGCCAAATCTTGCCAAACGGACGCTGGCTCTAAAATCTTCCGGGGAAAACTTTTTAACGAGACGGAAAAAGCCGCAAAAGAAGTACCATTAGTACATCCCTCTCGCTTTATATCCGCACATTAGAGCGGGACGTGTGTACATTAGCGAGTGGACCGGACAACATAAGTCTGCTTTTAGCGGACGAGGATTAAACACGGTAGTGTCGCGGGGTTTTTTCACACTTTCATTGTTGATTTGGTGCGTGGTAAGGAATAAAAATTAGCGTGGCGCCGCCCTGGCGGACGCGAGCGCACTTATTCTGATTTGATTCTTAATTCAAGTGAAGTTTTACATTTTTATTGGCATAATTGGCACAGGCTAAGGTCTGAGAATATGCCGCCTAGTCATAAGTAGGTTTTTATTCAAATATTTGATGAAAATAATTATGATGAGTGCATGGATTGCAAGATTGATAAAATACTTCTCTTCTCTTCTTCATAATCTTCTTATGTTGTAAATATGTATCTTATATTTATTTTTTAGCCTAATTTAACTAACTATATGTATACCTAGTTGTAAGCACAACTTAATAAATGAATACACTGAATGTATCTAATTTAGCCTTTTTCATGTCATTAACACGAGAAGCTGTAAAAGAATACGATTTCAAACAATCAGTTCTAAGCTACAGTGAAACAAAACCTTAAAAACAAATGGCTACAAATAAATCCAACTCCAATCCATTAGTGAAGCTCTCGACTAATTAAATCTAATTTATTATGTCCCATCAAATACAAATTCTGCGTTTAAATATTTAAGTGCAGACTTGTCATAAAACGGGTTCCGTATGATTGAGTGATCAATTGAATCGATTACGACAAACGATTAGTAGTGTCTTGGAAGATTGTCGAGATAAATTATTGGGGGATTCCGTGAAGATTTGCTTACTCGATATTTCTCTCGCTATGATTGTATGCTATGTGTCGACTTGTGGTGTGGACTGTTGCCTTCAGATCGGAGAGATCGGGAGGCGCAGGTTCAAATCCCGCCACGTACCAATGTTTACGAATTTTTAAATAGTCTGTACCTTATCCGACGCTCTTACGGTGAAGGATATCATATAAATAAATATCGTGAGGAAATCTGCGCGCACCTGCGAAGCGATTCAAAGGTTGTGCATTCAATCCGCACTGGGCCTGCGTGGACGACTGAGGCCTGTATACCCGCGTAAGGATAAGCTAGCGCCCGTCGGTGGGACTTTTAATAAGCTGTTGATGTGTATAAAAACCCAGACCGATACAAATTATAACCTATGTAACTGCCTAAGCAGTAGACTTTTTTCTATGCTATAGCAGGCAAACGAGTAAACGTCTCATCTAATGGTAAATGACACCGCCCATGTATATTTGCAATGCCAGAGGGCACTGATATGTGTTGTCGGCCTTTCAAAAGGGAATACGCTCTTTTTTTTAAGGTCGCCAGGTCGACTTATCTCGAAGCTACGGCAAGCACAATAAGCGATATTATACTGGTTAACATGCTATGGTAATAACTAACATGGATACTATAGTGACCCATTTAGTGTCGCGGTTGAGAGGTCGGCTGCAACACCAAGGGTTCCGGGTTCGATCCCCGGGCAGTACAAACATTTGTGTGCATGAACATGTCTGTGTAATGGTCTGTGTTTTCTATGTATAATATGTATGTATTTACAAAAAAAAGTATATAAGTATTTTATCCGTTGTTTAGCACCCATAATACAGGCTTCACGCTTAACTTGGGGCTAGATGGCGCTGTGTGAATGTCAGTGGATATTTTTTTTATCCCACGCTTGCAACTGTTCCCCGATTCCCAATTTGGAAATGCGCTAACAGGATCGTCATTTGATTGCATAATAAAATTTTGCACTCATTCGTACTATTATATGGTACATTTTAATTGATCACACCATAAGACAATTCATTTCACTATGCAATTAACATTTAAACCATTGACATAAAAGTTGTTACGGAATACCAAAATCAACAAGTTAGTTTGAAAAGTATCGTGATTACTATAAATGTACAGTTCGAATTTTGCATTGAAAAGTGTCGTTTTTAGTGGTAGACTCGATAATGAGTCGTCTAGGTACCAACGCAGTGCCAGATATCGTCCTGTGTATAGGAGTTTTGCACTTTGGTGTTTCGAGATGAGAGCACTGTAGCCAGTGAAATTATCGCTTACATGTAACCTAACATCCTAGAATAGTCCTTTATACTGCCACTGTTTTCTTCATTACTGCTTTGTCATAGTGAGCATGTCACTTACCGTCGGATGAGCGAACTGACCTTCCCGATCATTCTATATAACAAAAGTTTCGTAATGTCAAATGAATTAGTAGAATTGAGGAGTTTCCCTGCTAGCTATTTGAATTTCATGCATAACATGAGGTACATTACCCGTGTTGAATGTGTAACATAATTGGGTCAAGCGGTTAAGCGCGCAATGTACATGTAACAATGCTGAGAAAGCGCTCAGAGTTTGAATAAACATTAGTGTGATATACAATTTGAGGAGGAAGGAATTAAGGCAGTAGTTAACTACAGGTGTAAGTGTAAGTGGCAGTGGGCCGGTGACGTATGTCGCAGAACCGACGGCCGTTGGAGAAGACGAGTTCTGGAGTGGAGACCGCGTCTTGGCAAGCGTAGCGTAGGACACCGAACCGATGGACTGACGAATTCCGAAACGTCGCTGGTAGAGCTGAATGAGGAAAGCGGAGGACTGGGATATCTGGCGCAAAATAGGGGAGGGGACTACAACAGAAAGGGAAATTATCGTAGGCTTGATGATGTAGCGACTAATGTGTTCGGTTCATGATAGGAGTTAAGCAAGTTAAGCTACAATTGTAATAGTCGGCAGCCAGATGGGTGACCCAAATATACTCTATGCTCTTAGAGCTTTTGAAGGCATGTTTACTTCTGTTAACTATGTTGGTAACGAAGTTAACACCACCAACAATATGTGAACGACTCATCATCGTCATCAGCACATTACAACGAGAGTACGAGCCTACCCGTACGCGGGTGTATAGGCCTTGGTCGTCCACGCGGGCCCAGTGTGGATTGACCGACTTCACGTACAACCTTTGAATATCGTACGCGTGCGCAGGTTTCCTCGCGATGTTTTCCTTCACCGTGATATAGTCATGGAGCCTTATTTGTAGGTTAGATTACTACAATTGTAGTAATAAAAACAAGAAATAGGACCGCCCGGTGTAAGCTTTCTGTATATTAAGTAACCAAGGGCTTACATAACAATCGATACTTTGGTCACGAACTTGCAATCTAGGGGTGGTTTAAAGGGTCTAGTTTTAGCGAGTTGAAAACTTGAAATAATATTAATAAATGTGCTTAGTGGATTAAAATTCATTCGAATCCGAGCAAGCACCTCTTAGTTTTTTCTAATGCAGAGTGTGTGGGTCAATTAACTTTTCTACCAAATTTGAGTAATAATTGACACATCGGATAAGAGTTCCGGGTTTTATCTACTACTGAGACCACCTAGGCGCTGTGGGAATGTCAGTGTCCGAACGACCCATTTGGTGTTGCGGTTGAGACGTCGGCTGCAACACCAAGGGTTCCGGGTTCGATGCCCGGGCAGTAAAACATTTGTGTGCATGAACATGTCTCTTTGTAATGGTCTGGGTGTTTTCTTTGTATAATTTGTATGTATTTACAAAAAAAATGTATATAAGTATGTTTATCCGTTGTTTAGTACCCATACTACAGGCAACTTGGGGCTAGATGGCGCTGTGTCAATGTCATTGGATATTTTTTATGAATATTTGGAATGTTGTCATCAGGTTAAAAAATATAACTAAAACGTACTCTAATGCTATACGATAAAAGAAACAAAAACCTTTATAAATCTCGCATCGCTCATAGTTTGCTACCCAAGTTCCACCACCAACAATTCACATGTTGAGATCGCGTGCGACCACGTCTCGCTACCGAGTTGTAGATAGGTTTTTTATTATTTTTAACCCTAGTTACTGAACAAGGCAGTTTGTAGGCCATACTTTGTTTATATGGGGGAAAAGTGGTATGAAATTCACAATGGTATTTCAGTGAAACCTTATTTTAATATTGTTAAATATACCACCTACAACAAGCTTGCAGAATTCATCAACATCAGCCTGTGGAGGTCAGGCCCTAACCCACTACGCAGGCCCAATGCGGACTGGTGGGTGTTAATGAAGAAAGAAAGAAGAAGAAGAAAGAAAAACTATTTATTGACCTTTACAATAAAAATACATAGTCAACAAAACATTACATATTACTACGCGCGTATCTTTTAAAATAATACTATAAACAAACAAAAAAAAAAAAGGTCAAAGGGTTCCGTCTCAGCTTAAGCCATTGCGACGCTATAAATAAAGCGTCGCAATAGCGTCGATATTCTGACGGAACCCAATGATACTACCATCCTAAGATTGTAACCGGGACTTTTTTTTCGAACTGACTTGTGCTGTTGGCCGCAGATGGCCTCTACAGCTTCACCGGACAATTGGCGAGCGCAGATGGCTCTCAGCCTTAGAGCCGAGACCGATGGCTTAGCGTGCCTTCTGAAGCATATAACATACATCATCATCAGCACATTAAACGTCTCCACCCAAGGGCACAAGCCTACCCGTAAAGAGTGTATACGGTTATTAGTCGGGCTCAGTACGGATTTGCTGACTTCACGCACAACCTTTGAATCTCTTATGTAATTTTATTTACAAAAAAATTGTATTTAAGTACGTTTATCCGTTGTTAAGGGGTATACTGCGGGTATGCGTAATATATCAGACTGCTTAATTTGAGGCTCGATGGCGCTATGTAAATGTCAGTAGATATTTATTTTCTGAAAGAAATGAACAATCACGAACTTAGATTACCGTAAGAGCGCCGGATAAACGTACATAATTTTTCAAAATGTAGAATACACATTGGTACGTGGCGGGATATGAGCCTGCACCCTTTAGATCGGAAAGCGATACTTTTTTCATAATTTGATATTAATTTTTTATATTACCAAACCAGTGGTATTTGAACCCACGACCTTTACTTTTGCAAACCACGGAAACAGTTACATAATACTTTAATTTTATTAATATGAGTCTAAAATTATCTTGAAACTATATAAAATAATCACTTTAGTAGCCCGATCTCCCGATAATCCAAGCCATATTTAATTAAATGATTTTCATTATACGTGCTATGACGTCATACATCGTCGGCACATGACGTCATAGCTGTCACGCATGCGGTGATATGCGATTACGCTGAGTTTAAACACAAAACGTACACTTTACGCAGTGGTGATTTCTGTGGCTATCATAATATGGTTCGTTGGATATTATTTTATATATACAATAAGCATTCTGTATACAATTTGAACAATTATCTTTTCTATTCTTCCATATCTATTCTATTTCTATTAAAATATTGTTTAATTAGAACAGCTAACCAACAACAATTATAAACTTAAATCTATAAAACATGAAATAATAATAAATTCCACTGACATTCACACAGCGCCACCTAGCCCCAAGTTACGCGTGAAGCTTGTATATTTAGTACCACAACGGATAAACATACTTATATACATATTTTTTGTAAATACATACATATTATACATAGAAAACACCCAGACCATTACAAACAGACATGTTCATGCACACAAATGTTTGTACTGCCCGGGGATCGAACCCGGAACCCTTGGTGTTGCAGTCGACCTCTCAACCGCAACACCAAATGGGTCGTCATAATAACAATTGCCGATTCAAAAGTATCTGTAAAATATATTTTTTGTATAAATACATTTTGGGTTTGAGCAATCTCGTCAGGTATTTTGAAATGTCCCTCTTTAACGAACAATTTTACTTGTGCGTAGTTTTCGCCCGGCGTTTCATTTCTCCTATATGAGGCACGCATGAAGCCTATGGGCGTTTATACTAATCTCCTTTAGGTTGTTTTGCCAGTGATATTGAGTCTTTGATGTGTCTTAGTTTGGTATATTCAAGCATTTTACTTTTCGACTTTTGGTAGAATATTCAGGCTATAAAAAATACGCAAACAGTAAAAATAATGTACAAGTAAAATTACCATAATATATGCCGCGTGGAGTGGTTAAACATTTTATTTTAATAGTTTATTTCAGATACATAAATAATTATCCACTGACATTCACAAAACGCTATCGAGCCCTAGTTTAATAAAAGAGTTTGTAGTACGGGTACCAAACTATGCCTAAATATATTTATATATTTTTTTGAATAAGCTAAAATCACACCATATTTTCTAGGATTTGAGTAATATATTTTATAAGTAAAAAAATAAAACAAGATGGAACCACATCTGGTCCAATAAACGCAAGTCGTCGCATCGCCAAAAGTTCGCGCGAGAACTTTTAATTAAGTCCGCAAAAACATTGACACCAAACCCGGGGATTTGAGACTTACTTGCGGCTTAAATGTCGAAGCTGCTGAGTGTGACAACGATTTCAGAGAGACCGAGTATAAGGAGATATGGAAAGCTTCGGTGGCTCATTGGTGTGGACTGTTACCTAGCGACAAGGAGGTGCAGCTGCAAATCTCGCCTCGCACTAAAGTCATTTTGAATTTTCGCAATTATATGTACGTTCAAATCCCGCCACATACCAATGTGTTTACGAATTTTCGACATTATATGTACGTTATCCGACACTCTTACGGTGAAGGAAACCTTCATGCACGCCTGCGAAGAGATTCAAAGGTTGTGTGTAAAGTCGTCCAATACGCACTGAGCCCGCGTGGACGACTAAGGGATATCCTTTACGGGTAGGCTTGTGCCTTTCGGTGGGGACGTATAATGAGCTGATAATGATGAGTATAAAGTATCTCTTTTTTTCTTCAATATAACGCAGTCCATTGTTAAACAAANGGAATAATTACTGTTTCTGTATTTGCTCCAAAAGTTAGAGTAGTTATAAACCTACTTTGCAACAATATTTAAAAACTATCTTGCAAATTCGTATCAAAGTCAAATTCATTTATTCAGATTAGGCTTACAAAAAGCACTTATGATCGTCAAAAGAACAGTAAAGAAGTACAAAAAATACAATAAAAATAAAGCACAATAATGAATTTCGATACTTGGAAAAAAGCGCTTCGGCGTTTTGGCCTGTTATCAAATCAATCAAAGAAGTGAACACAAAGTTAAAATTATAATGAATGTGTACACATTCGTTATATGTTCTAAGAGTATTTTTGAGACTTGCCGATGCAAAGAAATCTTAGAACCATCATTCAACATTTTTTATGTAATTAAATTCGACTAATTTCAATCTACAATTCCACACTGATTGAAAGTTGTTTGTATAAAAACTAGCACATACCATAGGCTGGAGCAACAATGCCATTCATAGGCTATTACAAAATGCTTATGGAGAAAGTTTATAGAGCAAAGACCCTATCCCGTAACACCAGCGTAGGATGCCCACCCACAAAGTAAAACTACGATTTATAAAAGTCGGATGTATCTATAAAAATAACATTGATTTGGATGTGAAAGTCACTTGATACTTAGGGATTTAGATTTTTTATAACATTAAGTGAACGGAACACTTAGTTGGTTCTTTAGATAAACTAAAAATTCCAAAAAAAAACTAATATTTATAACAAAAAAAATTCATTAAAATTTCGACCTTCACGCGTCATTAAAAGGGTACAAAATAAAAAACACGAGCATATATGTCACTATGACAAGTAGCGAGGGACGTGATTATGAATGAAAGTTCTGTCCAACTGACGCGATTGGCTGGATTTTGCTGCAGAAACTGTTTGAGTGAGATTGTGCAACTAGTTTGTTATTAAAAAGGTTGACTCATATGTCAGTGAGTGTAGCTAGTATTTGAAGGGAAACTGGTAATTTTAATAGAGGCCGAAATAAAGAACTGCCAATCATATTTCACGAGACGATATCTGGCACTGCGGTGGTACCTACCTAGACGACTCAGTATCGAGTCTACCACCTAGTAAACTATATGTATATACTTTTTTTTATATGTACAATATTTATGTTCTGCCCATGCATAACATTAATTTGCACGGGACTGTACATACTTGCTTTTGTCTAAGCTTTAGTCTTCGCTGCAGTTTAGTGCTACCATTGAGTTTCTTATCGGCGCTCCTCAGCGAATGCTAACTCTCAAGCCGGTATTGAATTTCAGTTAGTTGAAATACATTCCAATGAAACTATTAATGAAAACGCTAACGGAATATAAGTTTTATACTTAAAGCAGGATGGTTTTAAATATTGAATTCAGATTTGTTAAGATAAATTATAATTAATTATAAAAAAATGTTTTAATAAGCTGGCGATTAATAAATCAATAAAAGACATATTTTGTTACGGAAAATTCCAGAACATTAATTTTGAATTAGGAATCCCAAATTAAGCTTTTCTATTGGTCCGTGCCGAATGTGACAGTTCATTTTTTTTGTTTATGCCTTATTATTAAGGTAAGGTAAGGTATTATATTAAAGTAGCTTTGACAACGTTTTGTTCTCAACATGGAAAAGCCAGCGATAATGGAATGGTGTGCAATGAAGCCCTATAAATTACTGTAGTTCACAATTAATAAGGCTTAACGATTGGTCTTCTATGCAGATATATTTATCTGCATAAAAGACGAAATTCAAAAGCATAAAAAATGTTATGGACCAATCGGCATACTTTACGCACTGCCCGTATTCTTCCTACGCCGGTATTGGTCGGTCGTCGTGCCATCAAGAGCTAGTATTGGTCAACCGCCGGTTCATAAGATTGGCGCTAATGTACTAACAATAAATAAATACAACTTTACTTAATGATCGCATAAAGAATACTCGATGTAATCCATAGAATTGTTTTACTCAAATGTTTTTACACAAAAGCTTCGTTCAATAATCTAGGTCACCTTTTTGTTTGCTTTTCGTTGTTGTAAACATCAAACAATTTCAACAAAACACTTTTATGGCGTCTCGTTTAAACCTAGCTATTTATAGTGAAAGAGCGATAATATGTGCCAGCTTTATTGGTAAATGGAAAATATCTCTCTTTACTTTTGTCCTCTTTACTTATAAAATATTTTTACAGACATTCACACAGTGCCATCAGGCCCCATGTCCATCCAAACGAACCAACCAAATGTCTTTATATTTGTTGTTTGCTTAAAAAAAGTGGCCGAATTTCGACACACTTTTGTTATCAACGAGACTTCTTCCGTAGTTTTTTATGAGTCCTAGATATGTTTTTTAAAATAGTTTATTGTTAAATGGTTACAGCGCCAAATGAAATGGAAATCCAATCGAATTTCAAAAGGCTCGCCACTAAAATACTTTGTACAAATACTCCTACATTAACACCATTACTATCAAATGCGAAATTATTGTACCCAGGCCACAATTGTTACTAGGACCAAGCCAAATTTCCAAATCCAACTGCAATCAGTCAACCAATACAGGCTTTGGTAAGCACATTGAATGGGTATCTATCATTGTAATTATAGAATGATTAATTTAATATGGCGCAGGTTGCACTCCAGTTAGGTAAACGTAATGAATTTCGGGACGTGACATAAAGCGATTAGGCTTAAAATTGGAAATATTAGTCCCGATATATACATGCATTTACACACACACATTTAAAATCACACATATACACTGTTTCTTGTAGAATACATTTAGTTACAACATAAACTTATGCTTACAATTTAAAGTCGTTTATTTGGAGCTTGATTTATAAGAAAGCAAAGATATTTGTGTGTGTTAAGTAAACGATAGAAAAAAGACATATTTACTTTGTATTCGTAGTGTTACGAGCTGGGGGTTCAGGATAAATTATTGCCAAACACGTATGCCATTATTGCCATTCATATGTTTCAATAAATATCCTCAGACATTAACACAGTGCCATCTAGTCAAATTAAGCATGGAACCTGTAATATGAGTACTAAACAACAGATAAATATATTTACATATTTTTGTTAAAATATTTTTTTTAAAAATAAAGTTTAAATATTTTTTTTATATTGCATTATTATAAACCTATTGAATTATATAGTTATTGTTCAAAAAGTTATTGTTACAATCAAGGGCGGATCCAGGTTAGGCGCCAGGGGGGGTCACATAGTAGTAGTCAAGTTAATAACTTATCAGGCATTTAGTTAATGTACGTTAGTATAGTTCTTAAAAATGGCTCAGGGGGTCATGACCCCCATGACCCTCCCCCTGGATCCGCGCTTGGTTACAATAAAGGGTTAGACGGATCTTTAATAGAGATTATACTGATAATAATTGTTACTTGAGTTAATATAATTGGTACTATCGCTACATTATGAAAAACAGTAAATATACAGTTTTTATTTAAAAAACAATTGATACTGAAGTCAAAGTCAAAGTCAAAAACATTTATTTCAAATTAGGCTTACAAAAAGCACTTATGAACGTCAAAATATATAATAAAAAACGATTAAAATACTAAACTAAAAATATGAGTTCTGATGCTTTGAAAAAAAAAGAAAAAAAAAGGTTGTTGTTTTATTGTATTGATGTTAAGTAATAGTAAATCCATCAATAAATCAAATGAACTGGGGAAACTGGGAAAAAATCCAGTTAACTCCGATCGGAGCTAAGCACATCGAGGATATATGGGAATAGACGAAATCTTTAGCTGAAACCATAGATGCAATCATAATAATGACTTATTACAGACTTGTCTTATACTGACATATTTGTTGGTAAGTAAATAAAAAAAACTATAACAATAGTCTATGTTTTAGTAGTAATTAATATTGAATTTTAAAACCGTCACTTAGTTGTCTCTAAAACCTATGTTGGCTTTAGAATCGTGTCCAAACGAATACAACGGGCCAACATTTGAAAAATTTTCAAATTGAAATGTCGCTCGCTTGACCCCTCGGAAATACACTTAGCTTTATTGTCACGTACCATAGCTGCATTTAGTAACAACTAACCATATTATATTGAACTGAATAATCAGATACTTGTCAATATACTGTCTAATGAAGAGATAGTGGGCATAGCTTGGCATAACTAACTTAGTCATTTACCAATAATGAATGTGTGAATGAATGTCAGTGGCTATTTATTTATTTACATCTTGTTTATTCTATAATAATTCATAAACCTAAGTATGTAATTTAATAATTGATTCTCAGCCTATTACATATTACTTCGAAAATTCGAAAACACATTGGTACGTGGCGGGATTTGACCCTCAGCCCTCACGGTAGGAGGCCGACAGTCCACACCATTGAGCCACCGACGCTCGTTGTGTACCATTAATAAATAAATAAATAAAACCGCTAATTTACCTCCTATTTGCTTTTGTAAATCCATTGTCAACCAATACCAAACTAAAGCCGCAACGTATTTCATGCTCCAGCTTTGATACTAATATCCGTGCCTAGATATTTTGGCAGGTCCGTCAGAAATGTGATTTGGGCACGACAAACGCAGGCTCAGGCTGCGTCGTATTGCATTACGGGAGGTTACTATTCAATCATCGATGCATGCCTATATTGTAACGTAGCGAATTCAATTGCAATTTGACGCATTCGGCCTGACAACCAGGATATCAGCTTATAAACCGGGTACTGGATTATGTACGGTATGAAACGTGTGTACACAAATATACGAATGTTTATACATAAGAAAATTTAAGTGTCTGTTTGTCATGTTGAAATAACAGTTTATTACTACATGAATATAAATATACGATATACATCAAATCATTTATTTTCATTTTTATCCGTCTGACTGCGTGTTTGTACCGGGTAATCACTAAAATGGCTGGAGAAATTTATTTTTATTTATACGATACTTGTAAAAGCCTTTTTTCTGTGATGCGGGTGTGCGTCTGCACGCGGGTGGTGCCAATTGTCTGTAAATACATAGAAAACACCAAAACCAATGCAAACAGCCATGTTCATGCACACAAAATGCTTGTACCCCGGGGATCGAACTCCGGGTTTGTACCCTTACCTCTACCCTTGGTGTAGTAGCCGACGCGTGACGTCTCAATCATATATATATATATATATATATATATATATATATATATATATATTTATATATATATATATATATATATATATATATATATATATATATAAATTTATGAATAAACAATTTAATTTATGTGAAGGAAAACATCGTGAGGAAACCTGCGCACGCCTGCGAAGAGATTCAAAGGTTGTGTGTGAAGTCGTCTAATCCGCACTGGGCCCGCGTGGACGACTAAGGCCTATTCACCCTATACGGGTAGGCGCGTGCCTCGGTGGGGACGTTTAATGAGCTTATGATGATGATTAATTTATGGCAATTTTCTTTTATAATTTGGCATAGATAGATATATATTATAATAAATAATTCATAAATTATGACTTTTAAATTAAAATGGTACTCGCATATTAAGTATTCTGTGGTAAATGTTGCTCGTAATTAAATTACATTTATGCATTAATAATTGAAAACGAATTTCCGTTTAATGTTGCTCGGGGTCGTAAGCCTGTACTGTTGAGCTGTAAAACATATTTTTATAATTGAAATAAACAGGTGTTATCTATATTTAATATGTTTATATGAAAATAATAAATATCTATATTTATATTTGTGATGGTCCCATATGACATATAAATGCTATGTTTGGGGCTAATGATGTGTGAATGTCTGGGAAAACCCCCCCACAACGAGCTAAGCCGAGGTTCGAGTCCCATTCGGGGACGCCCTAGGCTCGTTCTGTAAACTTTAAGGCTGAGAGCCATCTGCGCTCGCCAGTTACCCGGTGAAGCTGTAAGGGCCATCCGCGACCAACAGCAGAAATCAGTGCGAAAAAAAATTTGGAATAAACTTTTCCAAGCTCGACATCATCTTCATTATCAGACAATAGGTGATTCAGCCTGTAATGTCAAAACTGGAAAAATCGCATAGTGCTTTTCGCTATACATTCTACCATACGGATTTGAACTCCATGACTTCTGGATCAAAGGGAATCTCGATTGCCAGACCTACAGATCACGTAGGCAGTTATGGTACAAGTAATAATAAATGTTAATATAAGTACTCTAGACCTTAATGAGCTTTAGAATTCAACCTTTTGTCCTAAACATACAAAGTGCAATATCGCATACCAGTCTAAGCCTGTTGCACAAGACCCGCCAGTAAAACTAGTATAAATTTGAAATGATTTATTCAGCAATTAGCCATATTATGTAATTATGGTGAAAGTTTGAAAATGTACTAACTTACCGGCATCTAGTTTCATCGGCGACAAAGTTTTATTTAATACTGCGACACGCCCCGGCTTCACATAGCACGCTCCCGGCGCCTCGGCGCGGCCGGCCGGTACCGCCGCAAACCTCAAATTATCAGTTTTTCTCCACGATTTAATGAGTGCTATAAATGTGCTATTTTTATTAATATATTCCTCTTCTATCACTCTATCGATTAAAAAATATATACTAAATACGTTGCATAATTTTTAAGATTTAAGCATACATAGGTATATAGAGACAGAAAAAGCTTCCTGTCCATACAATTTCCATCAAAATCCAGCAGTTTCATAAATGAGGCAGCCTTATCAAGAATATTTTATAACGTTGACTTCTGCTATTGCTTATTTGTATTACATAAATTACATTGCAAACAAATAACAAATATGTACTTATGAGTTTGTTACATTATACCTTTTCTAAACAAATATCGATCAAATCTAGTCCAAGCTTTTGTACCAAAGTGCACTCAAACGCGTGTAGAGTACAAAGCGTAGGATTGAGGATTCGTAAACACTACTCGTAGTTCGACTGAGCGTTTCTATTACAAATACCACGCGGGTAGGTCAATTGTTACGTTGGTATGTTCACGTTAACCTTTGCGAGCTTATCCTAGTACCGAGATACTGTTAGGAAGATAAGGCTCTTGACAGATGTAGAAACGGCAAGATTGGTTTTTTTCGCTATTTTCATAGTGTCATGTCGTATGGTCTACTGTTGTGGGCTCAGCTGCGACATTAATACAATATTTGTACTACAAAAAAGAGCTATTCGTTTTATCTACAACCTTAACCCGTGACTCTCTTAAGGAACTTTTTAAGAATAAATATAATGACTATAGCATCACATATATTTATGAAAATTTAATTTACGTCCGTAAATACTATCATACCTTTAAAAAAAATTGTGACATACAATTTTAATACTAGGAATAGAAATAAACTTGCTGTTCCAGACTTGAGACTACATAAAGTAGGTAAATCTTTTATAGGAAGATGTATAAAGTTTTTCAATAAGGTACCGCAAAATATTGTCGAGTTACCTTTACACATGTTTTTAAGCTAGAATAAAAAACCACCTTTCTAAAAAAGGGTACTACACTATTGACGAATATTTATGTGATAAAAATACATGGTCTTAAACTGCTCAGCTATTTCAGTGTTTATGATATATTGTTACATTAAGTAATTGTTTTTAAAAAAGACTACACTGTTGAGTTCTCTTGGGTGCTTCTTTCTCAACAGGCAAACCACTGAAGCGCTTTTTTTCAAAGCATCAAAATTCATATTTTTAGTTTAGTATTTTTAATTATATTTTTGTATATTTTTTGACGTTCATAAGTGATTTTTGTAAGCCTAATTTGAATAAAGAATTTTGAATTTTTTTGAATACGACTTATGTACGAGTAGTAACGGTTGGAATGTCGGCTAATACATTTTTGAACTGACTACTGTCGTTTGCCGCAGATAGCCTTTACAGCTTTACTGGGAAAATGGTGAGCGCCGATGGCTCTCAGCCTTAAATGTTTAAGCACAATGAGCCTAAGGGCGTTCCAGAATTGACTCGAACCTCGGCTTAGGGCGTTGCGGGGAGGGCTAGTTAACCTACTATATGTTTGGGGATAATAGTGATATGTATTAAATAAATAAATATAATAAATAAATGTCCATTGACATTCACACAGCGCCATCTAGCCCCATTTTAAGCAAAAAGCTTGTAGTTAGTGTACGAAACAACTGATAAACATACTTATATACATTTTTTTTGTAAATACATACATATTATACATAGAAAACACCCAGACCATTACAAACAGACATGTTCATGCACACGAATGTTTACTGCCCGGGGATCGAACCCGGAACCCTTAGTGTTGCAGTCGACCTCTAAACCGTAACACCAAATAGGGTCGTTAAAGTATAGTACGATACTAGATTTTTTGTCTAGGTAGGTACCACCGCAGTACCAATATTGTCCCGAGTGTTATGCACTTTTGTATATTCAGGATGAGGGCACTGAGCGGCACTGAAATTACCGCGTATAAGAGACCTAACATCTGTTGTCTGGGTTGAAGGGCGCAGTGCGGCATTGATGGAAGACAATAACTGTGTATCAGTTGTTTTTTTATTATTTTTATTTATTTCTTCAAAAAAGTACACATATAACATAACTAAGCTTTCTGCCAAACTGTGCAACAGTTTGTCGGCAGTCGCTCTCGTGGCATTATTTTTAACTTAATCTAAATATATTATACATATACATTAACCACGTACATATACACACATATGCAAATACAGATAGATACACACTTACGCATACATACATGCACACACACACACACACACACACACACACAACACACTCACACATACACACACATTATTATCATGAAGACATACATATTTATATATATCATAATGTAAATATAATTAAATATTATATGCATTTGATATACCCGCTGAACACGCTCGTCTTTTGGCTTTGCGAAAATGGGAATCAGGCCTTTGGTTGCACTCCCTCCCTTCCACTAATTTAGGCACTTTATTAGAAAATTCTGTTTTTAGTTTTGCCGCATCCTTGCGTTGGGGCTCCTTGCACTGTTCCCATCGCTGTCCTTTGGTGACAGTGGTAGACACTATGGTCGACACGGTCTTTCCTGCAGCAAAAAAGTGCCGGCCGTTTTCCCGTCTATGCGAACTTGAATGAAATCAT